>JAFMOC010000074.1:667500-735000 GCA_019802505.1 Corydoras sp. C115 | reverse complement strand
TCATCCCGCACTGCCACAACGCCATCTTCTCGGTGTGCCACCTGATCGCCATGGTGTCCACCTGCGTCAATCCCATCATCTACGGCTTCCTCAACAACAACTTCCAAAAGGAGCTGAAGTCGCTGATCTACCAGTGCCGCTGCTGGGGGGTGCCGCAGCGATACGAGAGCTTCCCACTGTCCACCGTCAGCACAGACCTCACCAAGGGTTCCGTCCTGAGTAACGGCTCCGACAGCGTCATGGTGTCGCCTCAGCAACAGGACAAGGAGAGCTTGTAGATAAGCACGGTTCCAAGGCACGTTAACAGGATCTTCATCATGTACGGAACGTCGCCCGCCTTGTGCCATCGTCAACACAACCGTCTCCAGGACTCCACATCAGCCCACACCCCAGACGGCGATCGGAGCGACGGGATTGGGCCGAGGGCTCGCTTCCGAGATCCAACAACGCCTTGAAGGTCACAGCTGAGAAGAAATTGGAGCTGGAAGCGTCGATGTCGATCCAGAAACCCGTTCGATCCTGTACAGCTGAAACGTTGCCGTCGTGACGTCCGGAGACCTGTATGAACCGAGGTCTCGAGCTTACGTTCCTCGTCGCCGTGTGGATCAGAACCCAGCTGTTTCATCTGTGACATCATGTGTGCCTCACTGCTTTTTATCGTGCAAACCAGTCTCCAAAACCAACGTTCACTTAGAGTGAACTGAACGCTAGAGAACCCTGTTTTAACGTTAGAACGTTGGGTGGACAGGGGGGCGTCATCACATTCGCTACTTCATTTTTGTTTACAAAATGCGTGACACTAAAAAAACCAAAGGTATTTATTCAGAGACGATGAATAATGAATGATGGGATTTAGAGGAGCCATTAATTCTGACCTAATTATAGATTATTTTTGTTCTGCCTTTAAAGTTATACACACACTGCCATTCTCTCTCACTCCCTCATTATGTGTGTGTGTGTGTGTGTGTGTGTGTGTGTGTGTGTCTACTCATCGGCCATTTTATTAGGTACACCTCCTCAGTTCTACACTCACTGTTTGTTTGTTTACAACCTTGTAGTTCCACAGTTGCATTCTGTAGTCTCTCTGTTTCTCTACATACGTCGTTAGCCCGCTTTAGTATGTTCTCTGGTGATCAGGGGTATTAGGGTGGTGGATGACTCGCAGTACTGCAGTGATACTCAGTACGGGAGCTCAGTACGGTAGGAAGCGGTAGCTCCGTGGTTAGGGTGTTGGGCTATCAATCTGAAGGTTGGGGGTTCAAATCCCAGGTCCACCGAAGTTACCAATGTGGGTCCTTGAGCAAGACCCTTAACCCTCATTGCTCCAGGGATGTTGTGATGAACCCTGTGTTCACCTTGTAAGTCGCTTTGGATAAAAGCATCCAATAAATGACCAAATGTAATGTAATGATACTCACATGGTGGTGTGATGCTGGTACGAGTGGATCAGACACAGCAGTGCTGCTGGACAGAGAACAGAGACTCTTACAGTCCTCCGCCACCCTAATGATGCTGCTCTGTGGGGGTTCTGATCATCATCGGAGTTGAGGGGACTAACAAGAGCATGTAAAGAACCAAACGGACTACAGAATGTAAATGTAGAACTTCAACTCTGTATATACACTCTCTCTCTCTCTCTCTCTCTCTCTCTCTCTATATATATATATATATATATATATATATATATATATTAATCTCTCTCTGTATATAAAACATAATAACAGACAGTAGAACCCTATTCTATTCTGCATCGACCCAGGGTGTCCAAATATGGGCGTGACAGGACTAACGACCCCCACTTCAGTGGTCTATATAGTAATTAAATGTAATAGATTTATATAAAGATTAAGGGACTATAAAGAGATCAACCACAACCCCCCCCCCCAGACCCCTGCACCATCAGACTCAAAATACAGAAGGACTACAGGAAACTGTAAACCGCATCACTTTTTTTTTTTTTTTTTTATTTCCCTGACCGCGGCTTTATTTTCACCGTTTCTTCATTAAAGAGATTTCTTGACAGGAGTGTCCAGACTCCAGTAGTCATGTGAACAGCATCTCCGACCGAAGCTGTGAGTCTCAGCAGCTCCCGCAGTTCTCGTTGTGCTTTTTGGCACTTCTTTGACAGATGCCCTCCTTTCCCAGTTTTTCGTTTACAGCCTCCTCCTGGCAAAGTATTCTTTCCTTTTCTAATAATGGTGCTCTGTGGGACGTTCAGGATAGGATCTATAGCCGCGCTATGATTTGTCCTTGACTCTGTGTCTTGTGTTTTGGTCTCTAGCACATTTAGCAGTTTGACCGTACGTTGTGGTTTTTGTAATTCCAGCCTGCAGTCCGCCTGTCTCTCTCTATACTTGTTGTTTCCTCTAAGGGTCAGTATTACAGGACCGTCACAAAGCAGGTATTATTGGGTTGTGCAAGGTGGGAAAATGGTTGACGGTTGGTGCAGTTGGCAAAGCTGTTGTATGAACATGAAATAACTTCTGTAATCTTTAAGTTGGACAGTAGTCATGGTAATGTGTGTGGTAGCTCATTGGTCAGTGTAAACCCCAACTGCACCAATGTCAGATTGATCCAGGGGGCAGTTTCACGTCCAACCCTGTGTTCTGACCCCATCCATCGAGTACTCAGTGGTTATGGATAGTACCTTTAAAGTGGGGTAGCTCATACCACATATAATACAATACAAAATTATATACCACATATAATACAATACAAAATTATATACCACATATGATACAAAACAGTGCATTCGGGGGCTGATGGGGTGAAATGTGTCAGGTGGTAGATGTGTCAGTTATTGTATGTTGAGTAAGTGCATCGGAGTGCGACTCTCCTCCAGCAAAATCCCAAATCTGTGAGCGATTGATCCGTTTCACATAGAAACTCACAAACAGCCACAGCTGTGAACTGACTAGTCCTCATGCAATTTGCAAAAAGTGTGAAGAAATCCCCTGTGTGTGTGTGTGTGTGTGTGTGTGTGTGTGTGTGTGTGTGTAAGAGCATCACTCACGCTGTGGGGACATGTGAGATCATGTTGTATCGTTAAGGTCATTGTTAATGTTGGAAATGGGCAAATCTCTATTAAATGAATGGAAGTCTCCACAGTGTATAACAATGAGAGTGTGTGTGTGTGTGTGTGTGTGTGTGTGTGTGTGTGCGCACATTCCCCTGCTACATAATACGCCTTTTAGGACCAGCTGTGCTCGAAAGCTTTTTTTTTTTTTTTTTTAACTAAATGTAATCCACTGTATAAAGCTCGCGTTGAGACGTTTATGTAAATGAATCCCTTTCGTTTATCGTGTACAGATATCCTGCCTTTGTTTTTTTGACTCTCGCGCCTCTTTGTTGCACGTCGGCCGAGATGAGCGCATAATCACACACTGTTCTCATGTTCTCCTTCTCTGAGGAAGTGATCATTTAATGGACGGGATGTGTGTGAGACGTAATCCCTCTTTAGTTTCAGGGCCTTTCGGTTGAAATGGACCTCATAAACGCCTGCATGTCGACGTGATGAATTTAAATAGAAATCAAATCACCGCCTTTATTTCATTAGTGAAAAGCAGAGGGCTCGGTCGCAGGGTTGTGCTTAAGGAACCAGTCTGAAGGTTCCCGGTTTGATTGCTGGTCCTGCCAACTGCTATGGCTGAAGTATAACCCCAATTGCTCACTGGCTCTCTGTTTGTGTGTGTGTGTGTGTGTGTGTGTGTGTGTGTGTGTGTGTGTGTGTGTGTGTGTGTTTAACTGCTGGGTTAAATTTGGGGTATTAATTTGCCGTGTGCACGGTGGCTTAGTGGTTTAGCACGTTCGCCTCTCAGCGCTAGAGATTCCCGGTTCGAATCCCCATCTGGGTGGAGTTTCCATGTTCTCCCCGTGTCCGCGTGGGTTTCCTCCGGGTTCTCCGGTTTCCTCCCACAGTCCAAAAACATGCATCAAGTCAATTGAGTTCTCCAAATTGCCCCATATAGAGTGTGTCTGTGTGAGTGAGTGTGTGCCCAGCGATAGGTTGGCGCCCTGTCCTGGGTGTATCTGCCCAGCGCCCGAAACGTTCTCCCCTGGATGGGCACCCCCCCCGCGACCCTAATAGAGGATAAAGCGGAAGATAATGAATGAATGAATTTGCTGTGTGAGGCTTATAGAAGCAGGTCCATACATGTGCATGATGATGATGATGATGAGGTATAAATAGTGACCGTGCTGATGTGTAGCATCGTCCATATATTCATTCATTCATTATCTTCAGCTTTATCCTCTATTAGGGTCGCGGGGGGGTTCCCCATGCCCATCCAGGGGAGAACGTTTCGGGTGCTGGGCAGATACACCCAGGACAGGGCGCCAACCTATCGCTGGGCACACACTCACTCACACAGACACACTCTATATGGAGGAATTTGGAGAACTCAATTGACTTGATCCATGTTTTTGGACTGTGGGAGGAAACCGGAGAACCCGGAGGAAACCCACGCGGACACGGGGAGAACATGGAAACTCCACCCAGATGGGGATTCGAAACGGGAATCCCTAGTGCTGAGAGGAGAACGTGCCAAGCCACCGTGCCACCTTTGTCCATATAAGTGTTGCATTATCAGGTCAGCATCCATCTATGTGGATTCCTGTGTCTTTAACTGATGCCTTTGTCATTTGGATGTGAACACGCTGAATCAGCCTTTTCTCTGTGTGATACATGAGACCTGTCCTTCATAGCTGGTGAGAAACAATTTGAAGAATGTGTTTTTCTTCTTTTTGACGCTCACCCTGATCACTCCAGCTCACTCACATGCAGCAGTGTGTGTGTGTGTGTCATCCACCCAAATCTGTTCCCAACCACCCACTGTCCACTTCATCAGCTCCACTCACCATATAGATGGACTTTGTCATTTTATAATTACAGACTGTGGTCCATCTGTGTTCTATGGTTTGTTTGTTTTTGGTCCCCTGTTGGTTCTCTGTTCTCTGTTGGTGAGGATCATCACAGAACAGGTATCATTTGGGTGGTGGATTGTTTGTTGTCAGTTCTGCAGTGACACTGATGTGGTGAGGGGGGTTTAGTGCAGCAGTGCTGCTGGAGTTTCATTTAAACACCTCTGTGACACTGCTGGGATGGGCTCCAAATAATCCCTGCTCTGTGGTGGTACTATTGGGGTCCTGAGCATTAGAACAGAACACAGTATGTACTGTAGAACACAAACAGATGGACTACAGGCTGGAATTGTAGAACTACAAAGTCCATCTTCACAGTAAGTGGAACAGATTAAGGGAGTAAAGAGGGGGTGTGTCCAAACTTTTGACTGGTACTGTTATAAGACCACAAGTGCAAACACATCAACATTCACTCATCACAAAACGTATAATGTAGAGTCATTTCTGCATGTTTTTAATGACAGAATCATTCTACTTTGTAATAAACATTGTATTTTAAAATCTAAAGTGCATATATATTAAAAGTCTGACGTTCGGCCACAGCTCTATATGTGTATATTATATTATAGATTGTTGATATTTCTGGCGTCAGATTCCAAACAGCGCTATACACTTTATATACAAAAGTATTAGGACACTCTTTTTATTTATTAAATTTAGGTTTAATGAAGTCAGCGCGACTATATCTCTATATAAATCTAAGCACCTTGGGATGCAGGTTGGATAATTGTAGGCTTCTTTTTGTGGAAACAGTTTGGGGAAGGCCTTTTTTTTTTCTTGCATGTTTGTACTCGAAGCAAAAGACCTGTATAGCTTAAGGTCGAGTTTGTTCCTATGGTTTTTATTTTACTGTAGTGCTTTTTTTTTTTTTTAAGTTCTAAGCCTAAATTCCCAAAGAGCAACATGAAGCAACAGCGGCAAGGACAAATCCTGGTGTTTGCTTCAGTTATAAAAGAAGAAACTTTATGGACTGGTGGACGACTTCTCCTTGAGCGACCAGGCAGAGTTTACAGAGCCCTGATTTCAACCCCATCAAACACCCTGCTAATGGGGATGAATTGGAACAGAGATTATGAGACAGACTTAGTTTAACGTCGGTTTCTGACCTTCTGACAGACGCTCTCCTGGATGAAATGAGTTTCTATGAGGTCGCTTTGCAAGGTCACCTCACAGTTATCCCAACTTAAAGTTCGGGATTAGAGCACAGGGTCAACACTGGACTGGAAACGCCCTTCCCGCCGAGCTACCCCGCCCACAACCGTCCCCAAGGAAACGCTGGAACAAAAATGTCACTGTAGGAGTGGAAGCCTAGCTGTAATATTAAAACATTTTGTGTATATTATCGAGTCCTCATCAATAACTCTTAATGTATCTGATCTGATTGTGTAATCTGAATGTCTGCATGCTGAATCAGCATTTTTTTTTTCTCTGTGATTCATGGGATTTGTAAATAATCACTTTGTGATGTGCCACATGCCGACGGCGACATGGTCGAAAAGCCTTACTGTGTAAGTAGCGCTAGGCTGTATGTAATTTAAATGTGAGGAGGGGCAGATTCGGTACCGCAGCGTGTCGTCGGTGAGTTCGTCGATGTGCTTCAGTATGTGTTCAGTATATAAAAGCGTTCAGAGCTGAATGGACTGCGATGCGTTTTCTTTGTGGTTTTTACTTTCATCTCGTCATTCCGTTACCTTGGCTCTGACCTCGGTCTGCGAACGCGGCGCTTCTTTGCGCTTATCTCTTGTCTGAGCCTGAACCTTTGAACAATTAAAAACCTAAACGATAACGTAGTGGAGGTAAACGAGGCAGAGCTATGACACCAGCGCAGGGAATTTAAAAATGAGAACGGCAATGCAGAAGCGATTCAAATAACTGGGTGCTTCCGAAAGAATGGAACTGACCGTCACATGTACAGTGGGATCCCTGCACTGTTGGGGTGTCATGCATATAACGTACAATTAACCAATCAGCATGTCCTGTGCTGTTCCCTTTCAGTGCCAGGTGGCGCTCTGATGTTGGTGGAATGTTGTTTCCAAATGCGCCATGAGGTTCTCCATCTGAGTGTGAATGGAGAACCCACTGTATGGTGGATATATTGGTACATTCTCTGTACAAATGCAGTCAGATTTCATAGCGTTCAGGTGGTTGCAGTGGCGTTGGACGTGCGCCTGTGTTGATTCACCACCAAGATAGCGACCAACATCTGACTGTCTGGAGAGTTTGTTTTTAGTCGGCGGAGCACCTGGGTTTATAGCAATAGACTAGAAATGTACCTGGACACACCTCATTTACAGATGGACACGCCCATCAGGAGAGATATATTCACACGCAGCGTTGCTATTTAAACAAGCAATAGGAACAGCCTGTTGGCGGGGTGTGAGGGAGCCCTGAGAGTGAACTCTAAAGTTCCCACATAGTTAAATATTGCAGTTTTGTTTAAGTGGCTCATAAAAAAAAAAACTAATTAGAAAAGTGCTCATTATTCTTATAAGTGCCTTCACCACATTTACGGTTCTAAGGTTTTTTTTTTTTTTTTTTTTTTTTCTTTTTTTTCTTTGAATGAATTTCCCTCATTTAGACTTTAGATCCATCTCCCACTTCCAGCCAGATTAAGCTAATTAGCCGCAGAGACAGTTTCTCGCCAACGCCGGAGCAGCCTGTACACTTGGGTGGAGGTGGAGGATGTGGAAACCTGTTTCGCTTTTCCTCAGTTGCTTTTTCTTTTAATTGCCACCAGGCCCGTTAGAAAGGAGACGGCGAGAGATGAGTCCCCAGACTGTTTTCCGAGCCTCGGTAATTGCTCCCTCCGAAATGCTCCAGTTTCTTTCAGATGACACTAAAATAACAGGAGGAACAACAGCGGGCGTCGGGTGGGGGGGTGGTGGTGGTGTGGGGGGGGGGATAATTAAGATGCAGAGTAGCTGAGAGGAAGGAGCGAGCAGGACGAGATGACATGCAGATTTCGGCGTGTATCCTGATTTGCCAGACCCCCTGCTGGGACTCAGATCTGTTCCACAGCAGACAGTGACGGCAGGTGTCGGCTGCATCAAGAGAAACAACCCGGCGGTACGCCCCCTCGCGCAAATGAACGCGCACGCGCTCGTAAACTTATACAAATACCAGCGGCAACCCGTTTCTCCATCGCGTCCCCATTTTGCCGTCTCATGGAACGATGGGAAAACGGCAGCAAAATCATAATATACGCCACTGATTAGATTTTGCGGGGAGTTGGTTTTAAATTAAATTAAATTAAATTGGGGTCATTTATTGGATGCTTTTATCCAAAGCGACTTACAAGGTGAGCACAGGTTTCATCATAACATCCCTGGAGCAATGAGGGTTAAGGGCCTTGCTCAAGGACCCACACTGGTAACTTCAGTGGACCTGGGATTTGAACCCCCAACCTTCAGATTGATAGCCCAACACCCTGACCACTGAGCTAACCCACCCCGTTGGTTTTAGTGCCTCGTCAGCGCTGCGAGCGCCGAAATGTTCAGACAGCTTTTAAGATCGCTGACCGTGATGAACGACGAGCGTGGCCCTGCATGTTCAAATCATTCTTTTAAGTTTAATTTTACAATAACAGCTTGTCTCAAAGCAGCTTTACAGTCTTCTGAACCTAAACCCCCCAAAGAGCAAGCCAAAGTGACAGTGGCAAGGAAAAACTACACGTTATGTTGGTTTTTAAGGAGGAAACCTTGTGAGGACCGAAGCTCATTGAGGGACCAGGCAGCGTCAACAACCGCCAACAGGTTGCTATCTTGCACTCAGCCAACAGTCTTGTTTCCCGTCTTCCGTCTGCGTCGTTTAAATAGCAACGCTGCGTGTGAATATAGCTCCCCCCGATGGGCGTGGCCGTCTCAGATCGAGGTTCAGGTTCATTTCGGGTGCTTTGCTTTAAACCCAGGTGTCAGAGGTGGGTTCTGCATTCACACTCGATTGGAGAACCCCATGGAGCAGCGCATTGAGTCCAGGTAGCTGCACCGCTCAAATAGCAATCCACCAAAGTCAGAGCGCCACCTGGTTCTTAAAGGGAACTGCACGTGACGTGCTGATTGTTTCATTGCACGTTACGCCCAAAACACATCCATGAAGTATTAAGAGAGTTAGGACATGACTTTTGTACCTCACACTTGCCGAGTGTGTGATGTTCTAATGTTCCACTCGTGGTCTTAATGTTATAAAGATCCTCAGCGGTAATCAGAATAACGGATTCTAATTTACGGACAGTAATGTGAGATTTATTAATGAGGCCTCGTGTCATATCGTCTTGCTCGCACTTTCAGCCTGTCATCAGTGACTGCCTACCACCCGTCTGTCTCTCTCTCTCTCTCTCTCTCTCTCTCTCGCTCTCTCTCTCTCTCTCGCTCTCTCTCTCTCTCTCTCTCTCTCTCTCTCTCTCTCTCTCTCGCTCTTTCTCTCTCTCGCGCTCTCTCTCTCTGCTTCGTTTGCCATCACACTCTTTCAGGAATCCAGCCATTTTTTCCGAGCTGTCAGATTCCCCTCAGCCATGAAAGGAACAATGAGGACGCCATGCTTCAGTGATGCACCGACCCTGCCTGAAAGGGGCTCCGTCCGTCTCACGCTGATAACGAAGGCGTTATAACGATGAATTAAACGGATCTGAATTTTTTTTAAATAAAGTGGAAACCAGTTCAGCTCCTCAAACGTAGTGTAGGGGTCAGCATAGGGGTCCGGCTTTCAGCACCGGGGAACCGGGGTTCGAATCTCGATCTGGATGAAGTTTGCATGCTCTACCCATGTCTGTCTGTGTGGGTTTTCTCAGGTTTCCTCCCACAGTCCAAAAACGTGGATTCTAGGTGAATTGGCTGCTCTTAATATCCCCTCCCTAAATTTTCCCCTATGTTGTGTGAGTGTGTGCCCAGCGGTGGATTGGTGCCCTGTCCTGGGTGTATCTGCCAAGTGCATTCTCCAGTTTCCCCCACAGTCCAAACACATGGATTCAAGGTGAATTGGCTGTTCTCACTTGCCCCTATCTAAATTTGCCCCCATGTTCTGTGAGTGTGTGCCCAGTGATAGATTGGCGCCCTGTCCTGGGTGTATCTGCCAAGTGCATTCTCCAGTTTCCCCCACAGTCCAAAAACATGGATTCAAGCTGAATTGGCTGCTCTTAATTGCCCCTATCTAAATTTGCCCCTATGTTGTGTGCCCAGCAATGGATTGGTGCCCTGTCCTGGGTGCCAAGTGCATTCTCCAGTTTCCCCCCCCACAGTCCAAAAACATGGATTCAAGGTAAAGTGGTCAAATTAAATTGCCCCTATCTGAACTGCTAATATGTTAAGTGAAACTATTAAAGATGGACTGAGAGTGGAGAAAAAAAGCAGGTGCCGTATAAAGTACCCAATAAATAAAGTAAGTTCAGATCGATGTAGATAATTGATTTATAAATATCGATCTAAGTTCGTTCAGATTCTCTTCACGCCTCGTGAGCCTCCGATGCTCCATGTGTTAGAACCTGAGTAAGGTCCATGTCTGTAACTCTGGACCCTTTTTTTTTTTGTTCTTTCTGGCAAACTGGATGACGGTCTGACGACAACAGGATTTTTTTTTTTTATCTCGCATGTCACGACAGAAAAGGTCAGGCATGTCCCGCAAACAACTTCCAAATCACGCGCCGCTCTCATGGCTTTTATGGATTCTCTTGTTTCCTCTGAGAACATTCTTAAAACAGATATTCTGCTTCAGCGGGAGATGAAAGGAATACGAAATGTGCTTTTTAGATTTCGGCGAGGGCGGGTTCTCCGAGCTGTTCCCCAGTCAGGTCGCACCAGCAAGAAAGATGTAAAGGAATCAGACGTTACAAAAGATAGGAACGCGCGTTTCTTATGTGTGATCATCGTTTCCGTCTCAAAAGCCACTTTCTACAGAGGTTCTGTCTCCGAGTGCGCCACTGAACCCAATTACTGAATAAAGAGAACTTCCAAAGATCACAAGCAGAACGTAGCGGAGTTCACAAACACTCGCCGAGCCGGGGAATCAAATCCATTTTATTTGCTTTCCAGGTTTTCAGACGAGATATTCAGGTCTTTCGGCTTCGCGAGCGGAATATAAAAGCGTTCTCGCCGTGTTCTCCAGAGGGATTGTAGCTCCCTGCCCAGAATTCTAATCCAGACATTACAGCTTTCAAAAGCCCTCCAATTTAAGTTTCTCAAAGCATCCAAATGTTTTTATCAAACGCCTTTTATACGTCTTAGCTTGTGTGGGCAGAGGACTCGGAAAATGAAAGCTGGCAAAGAGGGATTTATACACGGTGACCCCTTCACACTGCGAGTCAGGACCTCCACAGGGATGCTGAATGATGCTCAGCCCCCCCACTGATGTATGTTGAATTGGTTCGAGGCGACTGGACACCTTTCTAAACATCCTGGTGATGCTGCTGGACCGAAAACATACATGTGCGGTTACCAGCATCCACCGAGCGCTGACTGTGATGTCACAGCTACAAGGTGGAGCATTAGGGTGGATGGGTTTAAAGAGATGCATGGCGTTTCCAACCCCCCCAGCACAACACGCAATGCACCACCATGTTAAGGTGGAGGTCGTAGGCTTGTAGTTAAGGAACCAGCTTAAGGCCTGAAGGTTGCCGGTTGCTGAAGTGCCCATGGGCAAGGAACCTAACCCCAATTGCTCTCCATGCGCCGTGCATAGGGCTGCCTACCGCTCTGGGCATGTGTGCTCACTTCACTCAGTGTGTGTTACATGTGGAGAACCGAGACGGGTTAAATGTGGAGAACCGTTTCCTCTGTAGGCAAAACCGTTTACTTTTAATGTCACTACAGTGCTGAGTATCACCCACCACCCAAACCTCGGCATCGTGGAGGGTTCTGACTTTTAGAGAACAGAGTATGTCGAGAAACAAACAGTGGATCAGCGATGACGCTTTGATCAGTGTGGTTGCCAAGGACGACGGAGTTGGACTTCATGCCCCGATTAATCAGCAGCATGGAATTAATGGAAGGTGTTTGTTCCTTTATGACTTCATGCACGTTTATTATGGGTTGTCGTCTCACCTGCAACCTGTGGGATTCAGCATGACGTACTACGCGTTCTCCGCCGTGTCCACGATACGCTCTCCTGCTTTTATAGCTCACCTGTTGATCAAAGCTCTTTTATTCAGCGGCAATGAACCGAGAACTATAAAGTGTGTTCAATTTATTACATTTAGGGCGGCACGGTGGCTTAGTGGTTAGCATGTTCTCCTCTCAGCACTAGGGATTCCCGGTTCGAATCCCCATCTGGGTGGAGTTTCCATGTTCTCCCCGTGTCCGCGTGGGTTTCCTCTGGGTTCTCCGGTTTCCTCCCACAGTCCAAAAACATGGATCAAGTTTGAGTTCTCCAAATTGGCCCATATAGAGTGTGTTTGTGTGAGTGAGTGGTTACCCAGCGATAGATTGGCGCCCTGTCCTGGGTGTATCTGCCCGGCGCCCGAAACATTCTCCCCTGGATGGGCATGGGGAACCCCCCCCGCGACCCCAATAGAGGATAAAGCGGGAGATAATGGATGGATGGAGATTTATTACATTTATTTATTTAGTTATTTATCCAAAGCGACTTACAGGTGTAATGTATAGAATGGCATCAATTTATCGCTAGGCACACATTTTTTCACATAGCTACACATTCTATATAGGGGCAATTTAGCAGCCAATTCACCTTGAATCCATGTTTCACATTCTGATTACTATATCACAGTGCTGCCTTTATCCTTTACATAATATTTATTACATTTTTCAGTTGTTTTCTTTTTTTAACTTAGTTTTTTCTTATTTTTCACTTGTTTGTCAGACTTTAAGTTAACCCTCACCGTTTCCTCAGAAAACGTGGCCCTTTAAACAGCGTTCTGCTGGAGGTTTGGTGATTGAGGCGCTGGATAACCGTCCTGATTCCTGCGATCACGCCTCGCTTAAATATTCATGTTGTAGTGAAGGAGGTGATCAGAGGCTCTCCTCATCACAAAAACAAAACGTGGAGTGGATGCATGAGCACAGACAGCGTAGGGGAACCTTCCTCCACCCTCATCATCAGTCTCAAGCCCAGTGTTTCTCTTTATTTGGCTGGCCCTCTTTATTGTGATCAAAAAGTGTGCTGAATTTTAAAGGGCACTTGATATGAAATAATGCAGTGTTTTGTTTGTGCCCCCCCCCCCCCCCCTCTCACCTCCATCATGGTTGAATAGATAAAAGGCGTGGTATGTAGTTAAATCGATATTGGGATTCTGTATAATATCGAATGCAGAAAGACTTTAAGGTCGCGGGTTTTTAAATGACGGATGCTATAGGGGTAAAACGTTTCTGACAGATGGGGGGGGGGGTTGATTTGGGCAGATCAGATCCCAGCTGTCATTCCAAAGGCAGTGAGGTAACTGCGTGGACACTGTGATAAAATATTGATCAGAGGTCCATCTCCAAAGCTTTCTGCACCTCACATCCTCCTAAATCTACCACAGGAATAGACCCCGCCGGAAAGATGACGTCATTATAACAAATAAAACTTATGTTAGTGTACTTCCCTGTAAGACAAGGATGTGTGTATGTGTTTATGTGTTGTATTTTTATATGTGTGTGTGTTTTATGTATGTGTTTTTATGTATGTATATGTGTGTGTGTGTGTATATATATACAGTATATATATATATATATATATATATATATATATATATATATATATATATATATACACACACACACATACACTTTCTCTGTTTATATATATATATATATATATATATATATATATATATATATATATATATATATATATATATATATATATATATATATATATATATTTATACAGTATATATATATACATAGTATATATACAGTATATATATATATGTATGTGTGTGTGTATATATATATAAAAAGAAAGAGAGAGAAAGTGTATGTAAGTATATGTGTGTGTGTGTGTATATATATATATATATATATATATATATATATATATATATATATATATATATATATATATATAGTGTATATATATATATATATAGTGTGTATATGTATATGTGTGTATACTATAAATATATATGAGCTCATATTCACTCCTGAGACCGTGTTCAGGGTTTTGTTCTGGATTCTGTATTCTGATTGTTCTGTTGATACAGCTCCATGTTCTGCCCTCTGATCCAGAGATCACGACCCGGTTGCCTGTCAGTTTCCACTCGGCTTTGAGCTCGTCTGTCTGCAGCGTCGCGTCTTCCTCGTTCTCTTCATCTCTCTCTCTACCTCTCTCTCTCTCTCTCTCTCTACCTCTCTCTCTCTCTCTCTCTCTCTGGATGTGTGCACAAGATCCTCGCCTCCATCATTCAACCTCATCGTTTCATTTTAAAAGAGGTGCCTTTTCCATGTCTTATTCATGACCCTCTAGTTTTACATCTATACATGTTTGTTACCTGCTGTGCGTGTCCCCCCCACTCCCAACATCATACAGCGTTTCACTCTCTCAACACCATGAGGGAACTTTGTGGCCTCTTCTTCCATCAGAACTTGGAAGCTCTGTTTTGTTTTGACTTGGGGGATTGGGGGGGAGGGGGACTCACCTTCCTCAACTTGATGTGTTCTTCGTTGCATGTGCACAGTTGCCTAGTTACCACTTTAACCAGGTGGTGGACACGTCTAACAGCTGTTTAATGTGCTTGTGATGGCTTGAGGTCCATCATGTGCAGGATTCTTTATCGTCCTCGTATCTCTGAAAAAGTTTTAAGCTAAAAAATAGCAGCTGACACCAATTTCTCTGTAGGTTTTTTTGTCGTATTCCAGCACAGAACATTTATGGCTAAGAGGACGTTCATCGGTTCTAACACTTGTTTAAGCATCGTAAGCATCAGAGCTGGTGTTTTGATCTTCCTGACGTGGTGGTGTGTGTTAGTGGGTGTCGTGCTGTTACAGGTTGATCAGACATAGCAGTGTTACTGATGTTTTTAAACAATGTGGGTCCTTAAGCAAGGCCCTTAACCCCTTATTGCTCCAGGGGGCTGTATCATAAGATTGCTTTCATGGTGTTGGGCTATCAATCTTAAAGTTTAAGTAATTTATTTGTAGAGCACTTTTTACATTGTCACAAGCAGCTTTACAGTGTTATCAGCCTTTAAATCCCCAAAGAGCAAGCCAAAGTGACAGTAGCAAGAAAAAAAACTTTGTGAAACCTTGTGAGGACCGAGACTCACAGCCTTGAGCGCCTGGGCAGCATCAACAGTGTAGGACAGCCATGTACAGATTGTGTGATCAGGTGACTGTATTTAACAATTGAAAAACAACTGGAAGGTTGTGGGTTCAAATCCCAGGTCCGCTAAAGTTACCAATGTAGGTCCTTCAGCAAGACCTTTAGCCCTCATTGCACCAGAGGGCTGGACCTTGTGTTCTGACCCCAATCAAATTAGGACACTTGTCAGTCACTTTGGGTAAAAGCGTCGGCTTAATGACAGCGTGTGCAATGCGTCCACGCCGTTCTGCCTTTAAAGTCTTTTAAGTCTGTTAATCCCCAAATAAGCGTTGCATAACGACCTTGAATAATGATTTTGTTTTGGCCCAAATTACAAGCCTTTAGAGCTCCTCCGTACAATATGACTTATTAAACGCTCAGAGGCTTTGAGGATCCGAAGGCAGATTAAAAATAGAAACAATGCTGAACCCTGATGTAAAAACCCACAATCAGAGCAGAAGCATGAACGGAGCAGACGCAGCGATCCAACGCTGAAATGAGACGGAAGGCAAATAAGAAAACGGCTGGTTTCTTAAACCGAAGGTAAACCAAGGCCACGGCATGAACACGAGCCCGAAATTAAAAACCCTCGCTGAATGCAATGAACCGAGAACTATAAAGTGTGTTCAATTTATTACATTTAGGGCGGCACGGTGGCTTAGTGGTTTAGCATGTTCTCCTCTCAGCACTAGGGGTTCCCGGTTCGAATCCCAATCTGGGTGGAGTTTCCATGTTCTCCCCGTGTCCGCGTGGGTTTCCCCCGGGTTCTCCGGTTTCCTCCCACAGTCCAAAAACATGGATCAAGTCAATTGAGTTCTCCAAATTGCCCCATATAGAGTGTGTCTGTGTGAGTGAGTGTGTGCCCAGCGATGGATTGGCGCCCTGTCCTGGGTGTATCTGCCCAGCGCCCGAAACGTTCTCCCCTGGATGGGCATGGGGAACCCCACCGTGACCCTACTAGAGGATATAGCGGAAGATAATGGATGTATGGATGCATTTTGCATCTGGATTCATTTTCTGTTTCTGTTCTCTCCCGTGGTCTGCAGATAACGCTGAGAACACACTGAGAATAAAGATCTCTGGTGTTCGGATGAGTTTGGTTCAGAAGAACCGGACGGGGTCTTAACCGTAACACTGTTGAACCCCTCCACCATCATCAGTGTCTTAGAGGTACAGTACCTTCATCTCATTCTTTTCCACGTAATCCTCACAATGGGAGGGTTCCCCCATGCCCATCTTGGGGAGAACATTACGGGCACTGGACAGATACACTCAGAACAGGCTGCCAATCCATCGCTGGGTGCTCACTCGCTCACATACACACACAGACTATGGGGCAATTTACAGAGGGGCAAGTTAGAGCAGCCAATTCATCTTAAATCCATGTTTTTGGACTGTGAGAGGAACCCGGAGAAAACCCACACAGACACGAGAACGTGGAAAGTCCACTCAGATCAGGATTCGGACCTGGATCCCCAGCACTGAGAGGTGGATGTGCTAACCACTAAGCCAAAGTCCTGCCCACACAAACCCCCGCACTCTATTTAGATGGAGGCAATTTCGAGCTCCCAATTCACTTTGAATTTGGGCTGTGGATGGAAACCGGAGAACTCGGTGGAAACCCACACAAACACGGGGAGAACATGGAAGCTCCACGCCGAGTGCTGAGAGGCGAACATGCAAATCACTACCCCGCTGTGCTGCCCACCGTGTACGGCGGGGGTTCCGATGCTTTTGCAGATCTAATCTTTGGTTACTCAGGATTTCCTGAACACTCGACGTGTATGTAAATAAAAAATTGAAAGGATAAAGGTTAATGTACACGACAGTATTTTGTGTTATGTCCACCCCCCCCCCCCCAACACGCGCACATGCTTTTCTGACTTTGAAGGTCAAAAAATAAGTGGTTATTTGCAGTCTGCTGCTCCTGATACATTAGGGAATCCTGTGCAAACAAAGTAATCCATTAGTCTGCAGCTGGAGTTCGAACCTCCAGCCTAAAAAAACACATGGACTTGAATTTTCACCTCTGATTGATTTAAAGGCTTCTTTAATAACCTTCACATAATATGTTCTCCTGAAGAGGAGTCAACGTCTGAGGTGTAGGGCCCTTTAATGTTCACTCGAACATATCAATCAACCAATCATTCATTATCTTACACTTTATCCTCTATTTGGGTCGCGGGGGGGTTCCCCATGCCCATCCAGGGGAGAACGTCTCGGGTGCTGGGCATATACACCCTGGACAGGGCGCCAATCTATCGCTGGGCACACACTCACTCACACAGACACACTCTATATGGGGCAATTTGGAGAACTCAATTGACTTGATCCATGTTTTTGGACTGTGGGAGGAAACCGGAGAACCCGGAGGAAACCCACGCGGACACGGGGAGAACATGGAAACTCCACCCAGATGGGGATTCGAACCGGGAATCCCTAGCGCCGAGAGGAGAACGTGCTAAACACTAAGCCACCGTGCCGCCCTTATTTATTTATATATATATATTAGTTGGAACACAAACGATGAAGGTATTTCCATTTCTGTCTGAATCTTCGCCCTTGTTTACAGAACCCATCCATCCATTATGTTCCGCTTTATCCTCTATTAGGGTCGCGGGGGGGTTCCCCATGCCCATCCAGGGGAGAACGTCTCGGGCGCTGGGCAGATACACCCAGGACAGGGCGCCAATCTATCACTGGGCACACACTCACTCACACAGACACACTCTATATGGGGCAATTTGGAGAACTCAATTGACTTGATCCATGTTTTTGGACTGTGGGAGGAAACCGGAGAACGTCGGAAACCCACGCGGACACGGGGAGAACATGGAAACTCCACCCAGATGGGGATTTGAACCGGGAATCCCTAGCGCTGAAAGGAGAACATGCTAAACCACTAAGCCACCGTGCCGCATCAATCAATCAATTAAACAATTAATATAAGGATGGAGAAGAAAGACAAATGTACTTTTGAGGTTACGTCCCCCACCTGATCAGTCGAATCCATCCATCCATCTTCTGCTTAATAACGGGGTTAAGGGGGTGGTTGCTCATGCCCATCCAGGGGAGAACCCCAGACAGGGCTCCAATACATCGCAGGGCACACACTCGCGCTCACACTATATAGGGGCAATTTAGAGCAGCCGATTCATCTCGAATCCATGTTTTTGGACGGTGTGAGGAAAAACGTAAAACCCATGTTGGGAGACGGGGAGAACAGGGAAACCCCACCCAAATCGGGTGTGGTGTATTAAGTAAGGGGTCATAGAAAATAGGGGGTGGCACAGCGCTGGTGGAGTTCCCAGATTCCTCTCTTGTCCACAGGGGTTTTCTCTTGGTTCTCTGATTCCCTCCCACGGATTAAAGGTGAACCTGCTGCTCTAAATTGCCCCTTGCTGGACATTTTTAATTGGGGCCTTATTCTCAGTTCAGCAGACTGAAAATTAACCTCCACCCAAAATAGTCCCCTGATCTGTGGATCTGTGCAACCGCGATACAATTTAACCAACATTTAACCAAGTTACCCATAAAGTCACACAAGACTCTCTGTGTGTGCGAGGTGGAAAGGAGGGGGTGGGGAGGGGTAGTTACCTCCACATCCACTAGAGAAAACTAATTGGCGCCGTATAATTTTCGTCCTGAGAGTCGCCGCTATCTACTTACGATTACCGCGGCTCGCTTTCTGCCCGCGGCGGCGCTCACGTTTGTGATATCTGTGGGAGCGTGGAGTCCTTTACATCCTCCAGACTCCCACTCCCCGCTCCAGAACACGGTGCGTCACTTCTCCGGCACGCTGGGTTTTTAATATAAATGTTTGCGTAAGCAGAGGTTCAGAATTTATCGCCGCGCATTAATCACATCCAACCGAAGGGCCGTTTCATTATTTGGCTAAACGTAACGTTTATGGAACAGAAGGCCGGTGGAGGTGCCAGGAACCCAGACGCACGCGCTTATCTGCTCAGATAATCGGCGTACGGCATTTTTAAGGGCCGTATGAAGTGGATCGTTAAATCATTCTTTTTTTTAATTAAAGGCTGTTTCACCATACAGTGAGATTTCGTTGACCCCCCCCCCCGCCCCCAACATACATCACCCTACAGTACATCTTCAGGTAGTATGTTGATCTCGAGTCTTCAGATGATCCCATGGGGCTCAGTTTGCACCATGCGGCGGCACTTGCCATTCGACGCCGGCATCTCGGCCCACGTGACGTGGAGACCTTTTGCGGCTATTGAAACGCGTCCCGCGGGCCGCTCTCCCGTCTCGCAAACGGCGCGCACCGTCTGTCCGCGTTATCTAATTTATTGTTCCAGACCATAATACTCAGCCCACATTCGCCCAAACAATGGGAAACTTCCCCACATCTGCCGGCCAAATTGTCAACAGCGGGGCCAGCGAGACGGGCGTTTATCGGGCCGACTGTTTGCCAACCGTGTACGCGGTCCCAGGCGTGTGTGTCAGGGTTTTTGTGCCGGCAGATAAGATTGTGGAACCCGTGCGGCTTCAGTCAGCTGTAAACAGGATATTGTCACTCTTTACCTGTTTAAGGTCTTTCATTAACTTATCGGGACGGGTTCTATTTCAGTCGGCTGGAATAAAAACAAGAGACACAAGAGCAAACATTCCTGTTTGACATTTAATTGGGTTATTCGGCGCGGCTTATCTGGAGCGTGTTATTAGGCTCGATGGAAAAGACGGACGGGGGAACCACATCTGGCGGCTTAGAACTCCACCAAGTCGCATCATAGTACAGAGTTCAGGAGAGAACGTGTGGAGAGAGAACTGGACCCTGTGTGTTTAGTGTTCGCATTAATCTAAGTTATTTAATAATATTGTTGTTGGCGGCATTGTGGTTTAGTGGTTTAGCACGTTCTCCTCTCAGCGCTAGGGATTCCCGGTTCGAATCCCCATCTGGGTGGAGTTTCCATGTTCTCCCCGTGTCTGCGTGGGTTTCCTCCGGATTCTCCGGTTTCCTCCCACAGTCCAAAAACATGGATCAAGTCAATTGAGTTCTCCAAATTGCCCCATATAGCGTGTGTCTGTGTGAGTGAGTGAGTGCCCAGCGATAGATTGGCACCCTGTCCTGGGTCTATCTGCCCAGCGCCCGAAACGTTCTCCCCTGGATGGGCATGGGGAACCCCACCGCGACCCTAATATAGGATAAAGTGGAAGATAATGAATGAATGAATGAATGAATATTGTTGTTGGCGGCACGGTGGTTTAGTGGTTTAACACGTTCTCCTCTCGGCTCTAGGGATTCCCGGTTCGAATCCCCATCTGGGTGGAGTTTCCATGTTCTCCCCGTGTCCGCATGGGTTTCCTCCGCGTTCTCCGGTTTCCTCCCACAGTCCAAAAACATGGATCAAGTCAATGGAGTTCTCCAAATTGTCCCATATAGAGTGTGTCTGTGTGAGTGAGTATGTGCCCAGCGATAGATTGGCACCCTGTCCTGGGTGTATCTGCCCAGCGCCCGAAACGTTCTCCCCTGGATGGGCATGGGGAACCCCCCCTCCCCCCCGCGACCCTAATATTGGATAAAGCGGGAGATAATGAATGAATGAATGAATGAATATTGGTGGTGGTGTAGTGGTCAGCACATCTGCCCTTCAGTGCTGGGGATCCGGGTGTGGAATGCTGATGTGATTGAAGTTTCCATGTTCTCCCCATGTGGGTTTTATCCGGGTTCTCCAGTTTCCTCCCACAGTCAAGAAACATGGATTCAAGGTGAATTGGCAGCTCTAATTTGCTCCTATATGTAGTGCGTGTGTCTGTGTGTGCCCAGTGATGGATCGGCGCCCTGTGTTGGACGTCCTATAAGAAGCTATCGCTCATAATGACAATTCCTGCGAATGACGTAAGCGTTAATGTACGTCAAAATTTTATGTAATTTAATTAGAAACATTAATCAGACCATATCGGCTCTTAAAGGGACCAGCACATGAGGCACTGATTGGTTTATCACACCGTCGCCATGGCAAAGACGCACTGGCGTGCCCTAAATCAAGATGCGTGGTTGACGCCTCGCTAAAGATCGCCGAAAGCCACCTAAACCGCTTATTGGTGGTGGTACAGAGTATATAAACCTCCTCAGGCTCCTTAAGAGAACGTACGTCAAATGTCATGGTTTGTTTGACGTACGTCAAAGCACCGGTTTGTTTGTGTAGGGAAAACACACACACACACACACACACACACACACACACACACCAGACAATCGACTTTACTTATCAGAAGATAATGCTTATGTTTGTTGAATTGTCTCACATTTATTTTAGAACCCAGTGCACACACTTGTTGCACACCATCAGTCCAATTAGGGTTCTATTAACCTAACAAGCTCTCAAACTGCTGCTTTTTCAGCAACGGTGAGCCTCTGATTAGTATGACCAGTCAGGGACGGAGTCCCTCCACTCTAATCGCGTGGCTGATCACTGGTCACGGCGTTCTCTAGAAATCGGTAGGAACTCCTTGGTAATGTCGGCCGGTGTGTTATTATCTGTAATACACATGTAATTACCTTCAGGGCCGCGACGCGCTGGACCAGCTGATGTTTATTTCCAGGCTGCTAAAAGGTACCAAGGGTCGGAATGCATGCAAAATTCAACAGACGCCGAAACGCTAACGGCGCGGTGTTCTGAACCTTTAACCCACGAAAATGCTTCTTTGCTAAATTTCTCACAAATGAAAAGCTGTAATTACTGGTGTGTCGCTACGGATACGTAAACGCATCAGAGGAATGCGAGCTGCAGAAGTGCGTGTGATGCATCAGCGCTCAGCTTCCAGGTCGTCAGGTGCGTTTACCTCCAGCTTCATTTCTATGGCTGGTTACTCTGCCGTGCTTTAGCTATGTTATTAGAACGCGGGGATCCAGGTTTGAATCCCGATCTGGGTGGAGTTAGACTTTTCAACTGTTAAATACAGGTCAGGCGGCACGGTGGCTTAGTGGTTAGCATGTTCTCCTCTCAGCACTAGGGTTTCCCGGTTCGAATCCCCATCTGAGTTCAGTTTCCATGTTCTCCCCGTGTGCGCGTGGGTTTCCTCCGGGTTCTCCGGTTTCTTCCCACAGTCCAAAAACATGGATCAAGTCAATTGAGTTCTCCAAATTGCCCCATGTAGTGTATGTTTTTGTGAGTGAGTATGTGCCCAGTGATAGATTGGTGCCCTGTCCTGGGTGTGTCTGCCCGGCACCCGAGACGTTCTCCCCTGGATGGGCCTCTCGAGAGTTTTTTTTTCTTGCCACTGTTGCTTCGGCTTGCTCTTTGGGGGCTTAAAGGCTTATAACACTGTAAAGCTGCCTATTGTAAAAAGCGCATTATAAAAAAATTATTTGACTTGCATGTTCTCCCCGTGTCTGTGTGGGTTCTCCGGTTTCCACCCACAGTCCAAAAACTGATTCAAGGTGAAATGGTTGCTCTAAATTGTCCCTATATAGTGTGAGTGTGTCCAGCGATAGATTGGCGCTTTGTCCTGGGTGTATCTGCCCAGCGCCCAAAATGTTCCTCCCTGGTTGGGCATGAGAAACCTGCCCTGCGACTCTAGTAGAGAGTTCTATTAAAGTATTGGGGACGGTCCCCGGTTCGATTTCTGGTCCCACTATGTCTGAAGTGCCCTTGGGCACCTATCGCCAATTGCTCCCTGGGCGCAGTGTCCAGGGCTGTCCACCCCTCTAGGCACTTGTGCTCAGTTTACTCAGAGTGTGTGTGTGTGTGTGTGTGTGTGTGTGTGTGTGTGTGTGTGTGTGTGTGTGTTTGTGTTTTCACTGCACGAATGGGTTAAATTTTGAAGACTAATTCCTCTGTGTGTGAGTACGGTGGGCAAAACAGCTCATTCAGCTGTATGGAGCAGGCGTCCAAATACTTTTGGTCTTATTACATTGTTTACTGAGTGTGTGGATGTGAGACCACGACATTCATTCATTCATCCATTATCTTCCGCTTTATCCTCTATTAGGTCGCGGTGGGGTTCCCCATGCCCATCCAGGGGAGAACGTTTCGGGCGCTGGGCAGATAGACCCAGGACAGGGCGCCAATCCATCGCTGGGTACACACTCAAACACACTCTATATGGGGCAATCTGGAGAACTCAATTAACTTGATCCATGTTTTTGGACTGTGGGAGGAAACCGGAGAACCCGGAGGAAACCCACGCGGACACGGGGAGAACATGGAAACTCCCCCCAGATGGGGATTCGAACCGGGAATCCCTAGCGCTGAGAGGAGAACGTGCTAACCACTAAGCCACCGTGATACACCATGAGACCTTATTTTCTTTTCCCAGTCTGCCATCTGGTGGCACATTGCAGTATCGTCATCCGATTGCTTCTACATACGATTTCCACCAACCGTACAGATGGACTTTGTAGTTCTGCAGTTACAGACTGTAGTCCATCTTTACATACGTCGTCATTAAGTGTGACGTCAGGCGTTGTGTCAAATCTACGCTCACTGCGTAGCCGCCCTCGTGTTTGCGGGTTTGAAACGCGGCCCTTTGCACAAATCCTTTACGAGGGAAGTTTTTGTCTCGCAGTCGTTTGTGATTGGTCAGAACCGGGTCCGGGTAACTCGACCCTGTGATGTGATTGGTCCACAGTCTATCTTGGAAACAATGCGGGCGCTCGGATTGGACGAGAGCTTTGAACCGTAGACGTGTGTAGTTTCTCCCCCCCCCCTTTAGAGAAGTGAGTTGCGTTAAAGTAGAACTACACAACACATCACTTTAACACACACACACACACACACACACACACACACACACACACACACCGCTGGAGAACTAACAATGCGACGGGTCACGCTTTTCGTTAATGGCTCCTCCAAAAATGGCAAGGTGAGCTGCCTTTGATTCATACTGATGGTTAGCTTAGCCACGTTAGCATGATGTGGCTCTAAATTTAACCATTAAAGTAGATCCGCGTTTAAAGATAATGTTATGAACCTGTTATTTAATTACGCATTAAAACGGCATCATAGAATATGTGTGGAGACCGTGCTGTTATTTAATCATAATATGTCTTAAAATGATTGTTAATCGATAATCAATAATCGACTGTAAAGATGGACTTTGTAGTTCTACAATCTCAGACTGTAGTCCATCTGTTTGTGTTCTACAGTACATACTTTGTACTCGGTTCTAATGGTCAGGACCCCAATAGTACCACCACAGAGCAGGGAGTATTTGGAGCCTATCCCAGCAGTGTCACTGAGGTGTTCCACTTACTGTAATGATGGACTTTGTAGTTCTGCAATCTCAGACTGTAGTCCATCTGTTTGTGTTCTACAGTACATACTGTGTTCTCTGTTCTAATGGTCAGGACCCCAATAGTACCACCACAGAGCAGGGAGTATTTGGAGCCTATCCCAGCAGTGTCACTGAGGTGTTCTACTTACTGTAAAGATGGACTTTGTAGTTCTACAATTCCAGACTGTAGTCCATTTGTTTGTGTTCTACAGTACATACTGTGTTCTCTGTTCTAATGGTCAGGACTCCAATAGTACCACCACAGAGCAGGGATTATTTGGTGCCTATCCCAGCAGTGTCACTGAGGTGTTCCACTTACTGTAAAGATGGACTTTGTAGTTCTACAGTTCCAGTCTGTAGTCCATCTGTTTGTGTTCTACAGTACATACTGTGTTCTCTGTTCTAATGGTCAGGACTCCAATAGTACCACCACAGAGCAGGGAGTATTTGGTGCCTGTCACTGAGGTGTTCCACTTACTGTAATGATGGACTTTGTAGTTCTACAATCTCAGACTGTAGTCCATCTGTTTGTGTTTTACAGTACATACTGTGTTCTCTGTTCTAATGGTCAGGACCCCAATAGTACCACCACAGAGCAGGGAGTATTTTGTGCCTATCCCAGCAGTGTCACTGAGGTGTTCCACTTACTGTAAAGATGGACTTTGTAGTTCTACAATTCCAGTCTGTAGTCCATCTGTTTGTGTTCTACAGTACATACTTTGTACTCGGTTCTAATGGTCAGGACCCCAATAGTACCACCACAGAGCAGGGAGTATTTGGTGCCTATCCCGGCAGTGTCACTGAGGTGTTTAAATGAAACTACAGCAGCACTGCTGCACTAACCCCCCCCCCCCCCCCACATCAGTGTCGCTGCAGAACTGACAATAAACAATCCACCACCCAAATGATACCTGTTCTGTGATGCCCCTGAGAACCAACAGGGGACTAACAACAACAAAGAACACAGATGGACTACAGTCTGTAATTGTAGAACTACAAAGTCCATCTCTATGGTGATTGGAGGAAAGTGGGGGGCGTGTCCAAATGTTTCACCGGTTCTGTATTTCAGGTGGTGGCAGTGTACGGGACGTTGGCGGATCTTTTGTCCGTCGCCAGCAACAAACTGGGAATCAGGGCTGCGAATCTGTACAATGGAAGGGGAGGCCTCATCGATGACATCGCTTTAATCAGGTGACTGAACTGTGACGGAAACTGATTCTGTATCGTGCTCCAATTTCCAAACAGCGCTCCGTTATGATAATTGGTTTGTGTTCCGCAGAGACGATGACGTGTTGTACGTTTCGGAGGGCGACGCCTACCTCGGTGAGCATCAAGATGTTCCTGTAAATACCTGGAAGTGCGTTCATGACCGGAACACGGACCACGTTCTGCTTTTTGTTCACTGTTTCAGATCCTCAGAGTGAGGGCAAGGTTGCTGATGAACGTGCAGGTTCCCATAGTGACTGGCTGACCTTAAATATCGGGGGGCGACTTTTCACGACCACACGGTACCAAGGCTTATTATTATTATATTTTTTTTTGTGATAATCAGACCTCCTCTCAGCGCTAGGGTTTCCCGGTTCGAATCCCCATCTGGGTGGAGTTTCCATGTTCTCCCCGTGTCCACGTGGGTTTCCTCCGGGTTCTCCGGTTTCCTCCCACAGTCCAAAAACATGGATCAAGTCAATTGAGTTCTCCAAATTGCCCCATATAGAGTGCGTTTGTGTGAGTGAGTGTGTGCCCAGCGATGGATTGGCACCCTGTCCTGGGTCTGTCTGCCCAGCGCCCGAAACGTTCTCCCCTGGATGGGCATGGGGAACCCCACCGCGACCCTAATATAGGATAAAGCGGAAGATAATCAATAAATATATATATATAGGAGGCACGGTGGCTTAGTGGTTTAGCACGTTCTCCTCTCAGCGCTAGGGATTCCCGGTTTGAATCCCCATCTGGGTGGAGTTTCCATGTTCTCTCCGTTTCCGCGTGGGTTTCCTCCGGGTTCTCCGTTTTCCTCCCACAGTCCAAAAACATGGATCAAGTCAATTGAGTTCTCCAAATTGCCCCATATAGAGTGTGTCTGCGTGAGTGAGTGTGTGTCCAGCGATGGATTGGCGCCCTGTCCTGGGTGTATCTGCCCAGCGCCCGAAACGTTCTCCCCTGGATGGGCATGATGAACCCCCCCCTGCGACCATGATGTAGGATAAAGCGGAAGATAATGGATGGATGGGATGAATCAGCAGACTTCCAAACTTAACTTTGTCTCATTAATATGAACCTTCTGTCCTTTGCAACTAAAAAAAAAGAAGCAGATGAAACATCTGTATTTGAAACATTCTGTATTTGGTGATTTGCAGCAGTTCTGCTCATGTTCATTAGATTTTTATTTATAACAGGAGCACGCTGGTGAGTAAGGAGCCGGACAGCATGCTGGCCCATATGTTCAGAGAGAAAGGTATAAATCTTCCCTGTACTCAGTATGCAACCCCTTTTTCCTTTTTTTGGTTTGTGGATGAGATGTCATAAGCGTGTTCTTTATCTGCTATTGCGCACGGTGCAATTACAGACGTATGGGGTAATAAACGAGATGAGAGGGGAGCTTACCTCATCGACCGCAGTCCTGAGTATTTCGAGCCCATTCTGAATTACCTGCGGCACGGCCAGTTTATCGTCAACGAAGGAATCAACTTATTGGGTGTGTTTCATTATGGTTTCCTCGCATGGTCAGCGTGACCTCCAGGTGTCATCATGCCCGCAGGTTCCTTCTTCCTTGTTTGTAGCTGATGCGTGATTCTGACCTGCTTCGTTTCAGGTGTGCTGGAGGAAGCGCGGTTCTTTGGTATCGAACAACTCGCCGAACAGATCGAAGTCGTCATTAAGGTAAAATAAAGGTTTTTGGTTTTTACATGTCTTTTTTACTTAGTGGTTTAGCAAGTTCTCCTCTCAGCGCTAGGGATTCCCGGTTCGAATCCCCATCTGGGTGGAGTTTCCATGTTCTCCCCGTGTCCGAGTGGGTTTCCTCCGGGTTCTCCGGTTTCCTCCCACAGTCCAAAAACATGGATCAAGTCAATTGAGTTCTCCAAATTGCCCCATATAGAGTGTGTCTGTGTGAGTGAGTGTGTGCCCAATGATAGATTGGTGTCCTGCCCTGGGTCTATCTGCCCAGCACCTGAGACGTTCTCCCCTGGATGGGCATGGGGAACCACGCCACGACCCTAATAGAGGATAAAGCGGGAGATAATGGATAATGTCTATGAATTTTGATTAAACCCTATTTTAATGAGGAGGTTTTTGTGTAACTCTGGCAACCATTGTTAATAAAGGGGTAATGGTAATTGTGGCAACCATTATTAATGAGGGATTATGGTCACTGTCACCATTTTTAATGAGTGGTTTTGGTGACTGTGGCAACCATTGTTAATGAGGTGTTATAGTCACTAATCAACCTTTTTAATGAGGGGTATTTGTAACTCTGAGAGCCATTATTGATGAGGGGGAGTTATGGTAACTGTGGCAACCATTGTTAATGAGGTGTTATAGTCACTAATCAACATTTTTAATGAGGGGTATTTGTAACTGACAGCCATTATTGATGAGGGGGAGTTATGGTAACTGTGGCAACCATTGTTAATGAGGTGTTATGGTAAGTGTTGCATCAATATGGGTTCCCTTCCACAGAACTCCCACCCCCCCGAAGACCACTCTCCCATCTCCCGCAAAGAGTTTGTCCGGTTTCTGCTGGCCACACCCACCAAATCAGAGCTGCGCTGTCAGGTACGATGCCCCGCTGAATGACACATCAGAGGGGAGCGTTGCTTTCCCTGCGGCCTCACACTCCTCACCCTGTTGCTCTCGCTCGCCTCCAGGGCCTGAACTTCAGCGGGGCGGACCTGTCCCGTCTGGACCTGCGCTACATTAACTTCAAGATGGCCAACCTGAGCCGCTGCAATCTGACCTGCGCCAACCTGTGCTGCTCCAATCTGGAGCGCGCCGACCTCTCCGGTGCCAACCTGGATGTGGGTATCCTAAATTTGTTCACCAGGTCACCTGTACATCACAGGGCAGACAAGTTCACGTTCAAGACATTTATTTATAGAGCGCTTTTTACAACAGAACATCGTCACAAAGCAGCTTTACGGAATGAAAAGCCTTTAAACCCCCAAAGAGCAAGCCGAAGCGACAGTGGCAAGAAAAAACTCCCTGTTATGATGTTATTTAAGGAAGAAACCTTGGGAGGACCAAGACTCAGTGGGGGACTCGTCCTCCTTGAAAGGGGGGGGGGGGTGCAGCATCAACAGTGTAGGACAGCCATGTACAGATATTTAACAAATGGAAAAACTAACAACAGGACAACTATATGTGAGTCCATTAGGGGGCGTCCTGCAGGACAACCAGTCCAATTAATATTCAGGTTTCATCCAGTATTCGTCGGCAGAGCCATTGATGAAGGTCTGACTTCACCTCCAGGAAGCCGGTCACACCTCAAAAGAAACAGACAAAGGAAGGCAGATAGAGCTGATAATGAAGCACAGCATTTAATTAATAAGTGATCCTAAGTGATTGGCACTGCGTCAAGCACATTCTCACACACACGTGTAATTTGGTGTTCCAAATGTTATCATGGGAGGAACACACAGACACAGGGAGAACCTACAAACGATGTCTGTCCTGTTTGGGGAAGAAAAACCAATGGTCACAAGCTTTATTTTGCAGGGCGCAAACCTGCAGGGCGTTAAGATGCTGTGCTCCAATGCCGAGGGCGCATCGTTACGGGGCTGTAACTTCGAGGACCCTTCAGGACTCAAAGCCAATCTGGAGGGTATTAAAGTTTTTCGAAGTTTCCAGAGGTTCGATTCTAATACCGACAGTCCTGTGTATTTATATGGAATCCGGTTTTGTAATTAGGCGCCAATCTGAAGGGGGTGGATATGGAGGGCAGCCAGATGACTGGAATCAACCTGCGGGTGGCGACGCTGAAGAACGCCAAGCTGAAGAACTGTAACCTGCGCGGGGCGACGCTGGCTGGAACCGATTTAGAGGTAAGAGCAGCTTTATGAACCACGTACCTTCCAAAAAATGGTATTTAATTTGTATAAATTCATGTTTTATCATCACATAGTGTGCAGTATTTGGTGGTGGGGGTATATAGATCAGGGGTTAGGGTGTTGGGGTATCAATCTGAAGGTTGTGGGTTTAAATCCCAGGTCCGCTGACGTTACCAATGTATAAACCCTGTGTTCTGACCCCAATCATGCAGTGGTCACCACCCAAAAACCACCATTCGATTACATTAATATGGAGAACTCTCTCAATGCCGCCTTCCCGCTGACGGTTTCGTCTCTTGCAGAACTGTGACCTATCGGGATGCGACCTCCAGGAAGCCAACCTGCGCGGCTCGAACGTGAAGGGCGCCATCTTCGAGGAGATGCTGACTCCGCTACACATGTCCCAGAGCGTGAGATAACCAAACGAAAGGGTCCCAGCCATGCGACTGGCCAATCGCGGCGCTGTTACGAATGTCCTTACACATATGCAATACCGGCGTTCCACCCCCCCTCCCCCTCCCCCTCACCCCAGCTTTACTGCACTTGAGCACATGAGTATCGTCTAAATATCTAAAGTGTTTAAGAGGACCGGCGATTCAGTCTGAATCATTGGCACACGGCAGTGGTTCACGGGTTCCTGCCAAAATGTCCAGCAACACTACAGTCGCTTAGCCAAAAACGGCCGGGGGGTTGATCCCCAGGCAGGGTGGAGAAGGCTCTTTGTAAGTTTGCATGTTCTCCACTTGTCTTGTTTGAGAAGATGCTAAAGGGTAAAAAAGAGCTGATGAATTGCCTCAGTGTGATAATGTTTTCCACCTTCACTTCGTTGCGAACATTTTTCTGAGGTTTGGTTAATTATCATAATTATAATAATAATAATGAATCACATCGTTACCCAAGAGATCTCCTTCATCCACGGAGGAAGATGATGGTTATTTTAACTATACCTTTAAACTTTGAGAGAGTCTTTAAACTGGACCCTGTGTTTACAGTTTAACCCTTTAATGACGCGTCTGTGGATAAACTGTAATGCAGTCCCAACGAGCTGGTGGTAGCTTAGAGAAGGAGGACAATCCGGGGTCATGGTTCGTACCAGTGTGCCAATGATTGAGGTGTCTGTCTCGACACTCGCTGTCTGTCTGAATGAAGCCTCAGAGTTCTCCTCTTACGTGAGAACAGTGTGTATTTGGGGACGTAATCGCATCGCCTCAGTATAATGTAATTAGTGATGGAGGTGGGTGGAGGTGTAAACAGCCAAATATCTTACGGTTTAGCCGTCGATGTGAATGGAGAGTTAGATGTACGTGGAGGAGTTTCTCCTTTGAGTTGATGCTAAATTTCTTGCAGAAGTTTTGAGGGATGAACTTAATGTCTGGACCAATCAGCTGATGGATGCATGGAGACCTGTACATGCTACGGGCCAAGCTGCTTTAACCTCAGACACTTGCTTTTCGACCATTTCCCATAATCCAGCAGCCACCTGTCAGATCTGTTGCACCATCGGTGCGCTCGTGTGTAGAAGTGGGCGGGTTTGGTGTTCTCTAAGCGCATTACATCACCCATTAGTGTTTCATGAACAGCTGTGAGTAATGGGGTAATAGGGTGGTGATGTGGGGGGGAGGAGCTAGATAATTCCCTTAGCAACAATCATTTACTTGATGTACGGTATGTGGTAGATGAAGGCTGTATTAAGGAGGTGTGCACAGGATCACATCCTTGTCTGCACCTTTACCAGCCAGGAGGGGTCACTGTTGCAGCGATAAGGAGGAATGTGGGCTGACCAATTACATAGATATGTCCTTATGTACAGTACCAGTCCAAAGTTTGGACACGCCCCTTTCTGGCTCCATTCTCTATCTCCTCCACTTACCATATAGGTGGACTTAGATAGTCCATCTGTGTTCTTTGTTGTTGTTAGTCCCCTGTTGGTTCTCTGTTCTCTATTGGTCAGCACCATCACAGAACAGGTATCATTTGTTTAAGTGCAGCAGTGCTGCTGTAGTTTCATTTAAATACCTCAGTCACACTGCTGGGATAGGAATAATGCACCAACCAAATAACCCCTGCTCTGTGGTGGTACTATTGGGGTCCTGACCATTAGAACAGAGAACACCGTATGTACTGTAGAACAAACAGATGGACTACAGTCTGGAATTGTAGAACTGCAAAGTCCTACAAAGAGCAAAAAGGGGGCGTGTCTAAACTTGGCCTGGGGCTGTATGCATGACCAGTTCTTGGTGAGCTTGGTGATGTCATGTATTTGGGGTTTCGGTCACATATGCAATTATAATGATGTTTAAATGTTGCTTTGTTCTTATGATTTTAAATCTACCTCCTGCCCCGAATACTGACCTCACCGTTCTGCTGGTGTCCAGTCGCTCTGTGGAAGCCTCACATGAAGGTGTTAGATGATCAGAAGGGTAGGGATCTGAGAAGATGCTGATCTGGAGTTAATATGCAGAACCCTGTAGCAGGAACCCGCTGCATTAATGTCCCTCACTTTGTGGGATTTGTCTCTCTTATTGTCGTTTAACCAAAAAAAGATGCCTTCAGTTGGGCGCTTAACCTCCTCCAGTGCTTCCTCTGTGTGAGCGATGATCATCGCTGATTCACTGTGCCGTTCATTAATAAATCAACATTAATAAATAAGTAGAAAGAATATCAGGTTATTTAATTAATATAATTAAGTCACAGCAACATGGTGGTGTAATGATCCGCACGTTTGCTTCTCAGCTCTGGGGATCCAGGTTCGCATCCCGATCTGGGTGTTACTATGTTCTCCCCGCGTCCATGTGGGTTCGCTCCCACAATCCAATCCATCAATGGATTAAAGGTGAATAGGGTGCTCCAAGTTGCCCCATCTAAGTTGCCCCTATGTAGTCTGTGTGAGTGAGTGTGTGTGCCCAGGGATGGATTGGATCTGCCCAGCGCCTGAAATGTTATGGCATGGGGAACCCCCTCCACCTTCTCGGCATGATATCTAAAAACAGTATTACTATCGAATTATCTTCAGCTTAATGCTCTACTTGGGTTGCTGGGGGGGAGGGGGGCTCCCCCATGCCCATGGTGAGGAAAAAAAGTTTTGAGCGCTGGGCAGATAGGACACCCGGGATAGGACGCCAATCTATCACTGGGTCCACACTCACATGCACACTCTATAGAAGGGCAATTTAAAGTATCCAATATACCTTGAATCCATTTTTTTGGACTGTGGGAGGAAACCGGAGGAAACCCACACAGACACAGGGAGAACATGGAAAGTCCACCCAGATCGGGATTCGAACCTGGAACTCCAGCTCTGAGGGGTGGATGTACCACTAATCCACCCTGCCGCCGCGCGCACAATGCCGTAAACACCAAATATCACGGTATGTTAAAAATGATCATTCCAATGTGTACTATAAAATAATCAATCATTTTAATTAGCGGTTGATGTTCTCAGCGGTCGCCGTCTTCGTCGCGTTCTCATCACAGTTGCTTTGCATTTCTCGTCTGTGACTTCAGATGACAATTTCTGTATCAGAATGCTGCGTCGGGACGTTTGTTCTCTGACTCGAGGCAGCACAGGGGACTCGTTCTTCAGCGTTCTGCGCGTCGCGGGCCCGTCACCATGTCACCGCTCGTGGGTCTGATGTTCGGTCCATCCGTCGATGCCGGTTTTTGCCGCGTGGTCTAATCCCACCGTCGGAAACGGGATGCTGGCGTTTCATGATGCTGTGTTTCATTCCTCGGTACTCTTGCTGTATGAAGGCAATCAAATGCAGACTGGTGCCCAGTCTGAGTGTCAATCAGACCCCGATTGAAGGGGGGGGCGTTTATTTATGGGTATTTATGTACGAGCGGGAGACGTGAACTATGCTGCTTGCGCCTCGCTGTCTTGCACTTAATGTTTCTGGAATTTTATTTCCATAAATCGACTGTTATGAACCACCTCCTTCATCCTGTCGTTTTTTTTTTATTGAATTGTTTTTAGTGTTTCTTGGTTAATGTTCATCTGCTAAATGACTAAATGTAAATGTAATGTTCATCTTTACAGTGAGACCTGTTTTAACTACAACGATATGAACTACAATTCAATGAGTTGCGGACAAAAAACAAGAGGGAGATCCTACCAAAGTTTCAAAGTTCAGTTTTCTTAGAGATAATCCAGACAGAGATTTATTTGTTTATTTATTTATATATATATAGTATTTGGAAAACAAACGATGAAGGTATTTCCATTTCTGTCTGAATCTTCGCCCTTGTTTACAGAACCCATCCATCCATTATCTTCCGCTTTATCATCTATTAGGGTCGCGGTGGGGTTCCCCATGCCCATCCAGGGGAGAACGTCTCGGGCGCTGGGCAGATACACCCAGGACAGGATGCCAATCTATCGCTGGGCACACACTCACTTACACAAACACACACACTCTATATGGGGCAATTTGGAAAACCCTATCCATGATTGGACTTGATCCATGTTTTTGGACTGTGGGAGGAAACCCATGCAGACACGGGGAGAACATGGAAACTCCACCCAGATGGGGATTCGAACCGGGAATCCCTAGCGCTGAGAGGAGAACATGCCAACCACTCAGCCACCGTGCCGCCTGTTTACAGAACCTATTGAAAAATCAAAATACTGTGCCATTTAAACCCGAAAACGTCTGCTGGGATTGAGTACACAAAGAAAAAGGGGGCAGAACCACTGACTCGTGACTCATGGATTTATTGATTTGGCAAAAAAACAGTAACCGTCATTCATTTTTTTCATTCGTGGACAGCTGTGCGCCAAAGAAATCACAACGGAGCACGAGGTGAGTTTAGGGATTAACTTATAACAATCAGGGGGAATGTTTTGGGAACCTTACGTAAGAACAATTCAGGGAAAGTTCTAGAACATCTGCCCAATAGAACGTCCTGCAGTGTATTTAGTGTATTTTACATAAAGATCTACCTTCTAATTAAAATCCTTGTTTTGTTGAAAACAGTAAACCTTTATGGGAACACTGTATCGTTAGCATCTGTTATTAATGTAAATGTTATTAATTGTAAGGCATTTCTAATTTTGCTTTAATTCTGCATCACTAACGGTAAAAAAAAACGACTGAAGGTCATGAATTAGGATCTTCACGGTCTAGAACTTGACAATGCAGGACAGGAAATGAGGAATGAGCTACTTACAGTGTTTATGATGTCATAATGTTTCTATGATGATGATGATGATGATGATGATGTTCTGAGGAAGGACAGCTGTGCTGAGTGCTGAGCTCTGCTGTAGAGGACCATGAGGACATTCACGATGAAGATCATCCTACTCCTGTCCTTGGTTCTTCTGATCCAGCTGCCGCAGGGTCGTGCTTCTCCAGAGCAGTCTGGGGAGGGTGTGTTAATCTTTCATTCAGATATAATATTAATATCAATGTCTGATACAGTTTTAAATATATATATATGTATATATTCATTCATTCATTCATTCATTCATAATCTCCCACTTTTTACCTCTATTAGGGTCGCGGTGGGGTTCCCCATGCCCATCCAGGGGACCAGGGGAGAACATCTCGGGCGCTGGGCAGATAGACCCAGGACAGGGCGCCAATCCATCGCTGGGCACACACTCACTCACACAGACACACACTCTATATGGGGCAATTTTGAGAATTCAATTGACTTGATCCATGTTTTTGGACTGTGGGAGGAAACCGGAGAGCCCGGAGGAAACCCACGCGGACATGGGGAGAACATGGAAACTCCACCCAGATGGGGATTCGAACCGGGAATCCCTAGCGCTGAGAGATGAACATGCTAACCACTAAGCCACTGTGCCGCCTTATATATATATATATATATATATAGTGGATATACAGTGTGCTTGTATATTAGCAGTCAAAAGTTTGGACATGCCTCCTTTTTGCTCGACGACTTGTCCATGTTATCAGGTCCAAATGGCGTAAAGATAAACTTTGCAGCTTTGTAGTTCTACAATTACAGACTGTTGTCCATCTGCTTGACCCTGAAATCCTTTTAAAATGATCTGAATGTTGTAAATCATTAGTTTTATTGGAAATGAGCCTCATTGCAAACCTTCAGAACCAACTGGGCTGCACACATACCTTTGTTTAACTCGTGTGTACACAGATCGATTATCCAAAATCAAGTGGATTGCGTAAGTTGTTTGGACGATGGAATTCGTAGTACTCATTGAGTGACATGCAGAAATCGCTGACTGATGCGGTTTTTACGAAATAACCGCTCCTTCTAAAATAACCTACCGAAGCTACCAGAGCTCAGCATTTTCACTTTACAAACTCAAATTCCAATAGAGACACATTAAGTCGCTTCTTGGCGAGTTGTAAAGAGTATATAAACTTCTGCAAGGCCCTAAAGAGTAAGCCCATTCAGGGTAGAACATTTCGGGAACTGAGCACTATATGGGGCAATTTAGAACATTCGATTTACCTTGAACCCATGTATTTGGACTGTGGGTGGAAACTCCACCCAGATGGGATTTGAACCTGAATCTCCAGCGCTGAGAGGTGATGATTATTATTATTATTTTGATTAAATGTTCGTATATTTTGCATTCTTGTAAATTTTCCATTTCACCTCCCACCATCCTCTCATCTGTCCTTCCAGCGATGGCGCCGAGGTGGGCTTCGCCTGAGAAGATGAAGACATCAATTGTCGTACCGCTGTTTAGGGCTGTCAAATTCCAATGCCAGGCCATCGGAACCCCGACCCCCACGCTGAAGTGGTTGAAGAACAACACGGAGTTTATGAAAGACCAGCACAAAGGAGGATTCAAGGTGAGGTCAGGGAGGGAAACCGATTTAAAAAAAAAAATTTGCACCCTGACTAATGCGCGACTTTAGAGCTTTTTGTGCAACCAACTGTGGGGCACTGTGCATTACATGGCCTACGTCTGTTGGTCTGGCCTTGGTTTTGATTATTATTATTGTTGATTTATTATTATTAATTTTTTGGACCCTGCGGCACGGTGGCTTAGTGGTTAGCACGTTCGCCTCTCAGTGCTAGGGATTCCCGGTTCGAATCCCCATCTGGGTGGAGTTTCCATGTTCTCCCCATGTCTGCGTGGGTTTCCTCCGGGTTCTCCGGTTTCTTTCCACAGTCCAAAAACATGGATCAAGTCAATTGAATTCTCAAAATTGCCCCATATAGAGTGTGTCTGTGTGAGTGAGTGTGTGCCCAGCGATGGATTGGCGCCCTGTCCTGGGTGTATCTGCCCAGCGCCCGAGACGTTCTCCCCTGGATGGGCATGGGGAACCCCACTGCGACCCTAATAGAGGATAAAGCGGGAGATAATGAATGAATGAATTTTCTGGACCCATGTTGATGGATACTGACCTCTGCAGACCAGGACACCCCACAAGAGTGCAGGTTTGGAGATGCTCTGACTCCGTCGTCTAGCCCTTGGCCCGTCTGTGCTCGTCAAACTCACCTAAATACCTCGCACCGGCCTATTTTGTGGTAAAGCTATGACGTTAAACCAGCCTCTAAAGACAATCTCCCTTTCTGTCTTCGCAGCTGCGAGACCACTTGTGGACGATCATAATTGACTCGGTCAAACTCTCAGACGAAGGCAACTACACCTGTGTGGTGGAAAATAAGTACGGCAGCATCAACCACACCTACCAGCTGGATGTCGAAGGTGAGATAAACTGTTCTGAGCACCTTTTGTTCCCCCAGTTTGCCCTTGTTTCTCATATAACCTCATTTTCCTACAGAAAAATCATTTCACCGTCCCATCATCCAAGAAGCCCTACCAGGTAACCGCCTAGCGAAGGTGGGCAGCGACGTGGAGTTTGAGTGCAAAGTCGTAGGTGATTCTAAGGTGAACATCCAGTGGCTCAAAAGGGTCAAGGTGAATGGTAGCAAATTGATGGAGAGCAGCTTGATCAAAGTCCAAGACCTAAAGGTGAAAACAGCCCCTCTGTTACTTAAGTTTACCAAATTTAAAATTAAATACATTTTTTTTATTTTTTTTTATTTTTATGCCAATTATTAAATAACCTAAATAATAACCCCCTTGATTCTTGTGATTCATCACTTTAGATGTCAGTTCAGACCGATATGGAAAAGAATGTGCTAAGAATTCTGAACGTGTCTTTAGAAGATGCAGGGGAGTATATTTGCATGGTTGGTAACTTTATTGGCCACACACATCGCTCCGCATGGCTGACTGTCTATAAAGGTATCTCATGGTTCTCTTTGTCATTTCCCCTAAGAAACTTGTGTTCTTTTATATGGAGGGGTTGTTTTAAGAAACATAACTAATCCCATCTTTATCTAATCCCATGTTATCCCATCTCAGGCCTTAAGTCTCTTTATTATTATTGACTTATTTTTGATATCTTTTACAGATTTTCAAACCAGGACCGAAGGAAACTGTGCTGATGTAAACAGCGCTTCATCCCCCGAGTGCCATGTAATAAAAGCCGTTACTGAATTGGGAGAAAAAATCGAGATTCTTCGCCACGAAATCTCGGCGCTCCACCAAGAATGGAAAGATAAACTCCTGGCCTTCACAGCTAGTTCAGAACCAAGCGAGCGCATAGCTGAGGCCGTTAATACCTGGAGCGGCTCGGTGCTTCAATTACATGCAAAAGTCAATAACATATCAGTCGAGGTTGCAGCTCTGAGAGGGGAGTTTACTGAGACTCGAGCCTTAGAAATATCAGACGGTATAAATAAGGTATAGATGGTCGAGACCCACGGAAACATAAAGGAGCCTCGGCGCCGTGAATTGAAGTGGTTGCTGCCATGAATAAAATAGTATAATAAAGCCTAGTTCAGTTAAATATCTGGATTTTAAAGTAAATAAAGAAGTATTATGGTTTTGATCTCCTTAATTACATTGCTATCTCTGTTCTTTAAAAGATCAGGATTTTTTTTAAAGCACTGAGTGTTTAGTGAAACAGCATTTGATTCAGAAAATAGGGTTTAGTTTCACAAAACACATCATTGCAAAAATTTTTAATAAATCTATATCTCAAGCATTACCACCTAAAATTAATAATTAATATTTTGCTTCGTTTTTCATATTGGTCTCACAACATATAGAGGAGTGGACTCTTGTTTCTGAGTTAAATTCATTCATTCATTATCTCCCGCTTTATCCTCTATTAGGGTCACGGTGGTGTTCCCCATGCCCATCCAGGGGAGAACGTCTCGGGCGCTGGGCAGATAGACCCAGGACAGGGCGCCAATCCATCGCTGGGCACACACTCACTCACACAGACACACTCTATATGGGGCAATTTTGAGAATTCAATTGACTTGATCAATGTTTTTGGACTGTGGGAGGAAACCAGAGAACCCGGAGGAAACCCACGCAGACACGGGGAGAACATGGAAACTCCACCCAGATGGGGATTCGAACCGGGAATCCCTAGAGCTGAGAGGAGAACGTGCTAAACCACTAAGCCACCGTGCCGCCCTGAGGTAAATTTTAACACCTTATTTCAAAACTAAATTCGTTTTATCACGTAAATCAGGTTTTTATCTTCTTTTTTTTTTGGTGAATATGTTAATATTTGCATTAACTGTTAAAAAATAGCAAGTCTACATTTGAGCCAGTATGTTTGTTTGGGCCTAAAATCTAAAATACGAAGCTAATTCACTGTTACGCCTAAACGCCGTCCTGTGCACTTACGTAGTGCACTTCGCGTTAGAGTAGTCAGCTATTTGGGATGCGGCCTGTTCGCCGCGTCGGGATTCGCCGTTGCTACTTTCGCAAAACAAGTTCTATAAGGTTCGTGCTCTTTTATTATAAGCTTAATTTTACGTAATTTAAGTTTTAAAGCCTTGTTATTTAATACAATCGTGATGTTTGTTGTTTAAACCGAGATGTGTTGGTCTTCGATGTAGTGAACACTTTAAGCCTAAAAGCCAACGTTAGAGATTAGCATCATGATAATTAGGATTATATCCTGTGAATAAGTCGCTTAATTGAGGTATATAGTTTTATAAACAGTTATTAATCATAAATACGATGTTTTCTGTGGTGCAGCAGAATAAACGCTGTGACTTTTCAAAATACAGGTATGACTGTTAATTACCACCTACAGTAAAGATGGACTTTGTAGTTCTACACTCACATTCTGTAGTCCATCTGTTTGTTCTACAGTACATACTGTGTTCTCTGTTCTGATGGTCAGGACCCCAATAGTACCACCACAGGGCAGGGGTTATTTGGTGGGTGTGTTAGTCCTATCCCAGCAGTGTTACTGCAGAGCTGAAAATTTACAATCCACCACCCAAATGATACCTGTTCTGTGATGCTCCTGAGAACCAACAGGGGACTAACAACAACAACAAAGGACACAGATGGACTACAGTTTGTAATTGTAGAACTACAAAGTCCATCTCTATGATAAGTGGAGGAAATAGAGAATGGAACAAGAAGGGGGTGTGTCCAAACTTTTTACCATAAAAATGTCAGCTTACTACTTTTTCATTCATTCATTATCTCCCGCTTTATCCTCTATTAGGGTCGCGGTGGGGTTCCCCATGCCCATCCAGGGGAGAACGTCTCGGGCGCTGGGCAGATACACCCAGGACAGGGTGCCAATCCATCGCTGGGCACACACTCACGCACACAGACACACTCTATATGGGGCAATTTTGAGTATTCAATTGACTTGATCCATGTTTTTGGACTGTGGGAGGAAACCGGAGAACCCGGAGGAAACCCACGCAGACACGGGGCAGCTTACTACTTCTCCCTAATATTGTGTTGCAGTAGGAATTCAGCAGAATTGTTTTATATATATATATATATATATATATATATATATATATATATATATATATATATATATATATATATGTGTGTATGTATGTCTGTATGTGTAACACAGGGTCTGCAGGGTTTCCCTATGGCCCATCAAGCCACCCAGTGTCCATGCTGCTCCCACCACACGAGTCCAAGTGTCCACCAAACCCTGGACGAAATGGACTTTGAGAGAGGTGATGTATAAATGGTACCAAATTCAAAATAAACTCTAGCTAGTCGAAATCGGTTTGTGTGTGTTCACTAGGGCTGTATTCATCTAAAGATTTTCATAGTCGAATCTGATTCGTCATTTTTCCCTATAGTCGACTGATAGTCGAATCAGTTAAAATTTCACCACAAGATGGCGCTAAGGGCGTAGTTTTTAAAAAAAAATATATTTTTTTTTATATTTTACTTGTTAAAACCTTTTTTTTTTTTCTTTTTTTTTCTAGAAATTAGGATGATTTTATTTGACAAAAGGCTATATATATAACGAAAACAAAGACATTTCATGTAAAAACTAATGCTTAGCAGCAGCCATGGGCGCCCCCATGTGGTCAAAATGGTACATTCGACTATGAGGTTCATAGTCGACTACGGTTCTCCGAATCGAATCGTCGAATCAGCGAATATTGCAGCTCACCCCTAGTGTTCACCATCCAAATCCACACTGTTGCTTCAAATACCATTGACAAATTCACTCTAAATGCCCCTGCAGAGGTTTATATTTGCTTCAAACCATATGTATAGCTATTGTGATGACATGATTCATGAGTGTGCTTTGTGCGTCACTTGCTGTTAAGAGCCTGGTGCGGTCTGACTTTAGAGGGTTGCTATTTTAACGGTGCAGTGCGACCGACAATGCATATCTTAATGGTCACAGCAAAAAAAAAAATAGTAACAATAAATGTTTTTGATATTTTTTTCAACGATTTTTTAAGTGGTTTCATTCTGTTGGTCACTTTTAATTGAAGTAGATCCCAGTATTTAATGAAAATGGGTCAGTAAGGCCATTAAAAACAATCTGTGTTCCTCTATATTATTTCCTTCATTCATTATCTCCCCCTTTTATCCTCTATTAGGGTCGCGGTGGGGTTCCCCATGCCCATCCAGGGGAGAACGTCTCGGGCGCTGGGCAGATACACCCAGGACAGGGCGCCAATCCATCGCTGGGTACACACTCACACACTCAAACACACTCTATATGGGGCAATTTAGAGAACTCAATTAACTTGATCCATGTTTTTGGACTGTGGGAGGAAACCGGAGAACCCGGAGGAAACCCACCCGGACACGGGGAGAACATGGAAACTCCACCCAGATTGGGATTCGAACCGGGAATCCCTAGCGCTGAGAGGCGAACGTGCTAACCACTAAGCCACCGTGCCGCCCCCATATTATTTCACACAATTTAAAGCACACTTTTTTTTTTCTTTTTACTTTTTTTTTTCTTTTTTTTTTTTTTTTTTTTTTTTTTTTACAGGGATTTGGTCAGCAGCGCTGGACGGAGATTATGAGAGGGTCAAGTCCTTTATACAAAGAGCTACGGACCCAAACGAACAGGACCAGGCCGGGTACTCTGCCTTGGTAATGCATGTTATGTATTTAATACAAGTTCTACATAGAACTGATGGTTCCCTTTCCCCAGAGACTTGCAGAATTATGTTCATACAGTATAGATCATCATATAGTGTACTGATAAATATTTAATACTGTTTTAATTAAAATGATGTGTTATGTAACACAGGGAGAGTCAGGGAACTGGTTATTAGTAGCTGCATGTTGACACGATCTCACGGTCCGGGAACCGTCCGTTTCCTCCCGCAGCATTACGCCAGTCGAGCCGGTCATCACACCGTGTGCGAGCTGCTCCTGGATCATGGAGCCTGTGCGAACTCCCAGACCCGCGGCGGCACCACCCCCCTGCTTAGAGCTGCCTACTGCGGCCACCTCGATGTCGTGGAGCTGCTGCTGCGACACGGAGCCGACCCCGGCCTCGCAGATGATGACGGTTCAACACCCCTGCACAAGGTTCCTTCCTCACACATCTCTCTTAGAACCCCATTTAGAGACAGATCAACCGCACCAGGACTGAAGGTTATCTGGTTGTAAGAGAATCCGTGGGGGTCGTTTTTGTGTGCAGGCTGCCGAGCGGGGACATGCGGACATATGCAAGTTGTTGGTGAGTAAACGTCCCACCTTAAGGATGGCGAGGGATCGGCGGTCGCGCCGACCGGCAGATCTCTGTTCAGGCGGCAGTTCGATGGTGGAGCTTCTGCAGCCTCCGTTATGATGAAGAGGGACTTGTGTTCTGCCCAAGGTGACTCATTAGCATTTTCTCGTTTCTATTTATTTTGGGGGGTCTGCCGTTCGTGTGTCTATCCTTGGCTTAATTCTGTATCATTCTTATGACAAATCTTAACCATGTTTCTGTAAAATATAAGATTTTAATGTAATGTGGGTCGGTCAGCTGCAGTCAGCTGGGAGGGGCGGGTTAGCTTAGTGGTCAGGGTGTTGGGGTCTCAATCTGAAGGTTGGGGGTTCAAATCCCAGGTTCACTGAAGTTACCAATGTGGATCCTTGAGCGAGACCCTTAACCCTCATTGCTCCAGGGATGTTGTGATGAACCCTGTTCTCACCTTGTAAGTCGCTTTGGATAAAAACGTCCAATAAATGACCCAATTTAATTTAACTTAATTTAAACTAGCAATGGGTGACACGTTGAGCAGATGTCCAGCAGATGGCAGCACTGACCGAGTTATGTGCCTGCTGGATTTCATACGAGCCATGTGTAACATAGTGCAGCTTCAAAAAATATAAAGTACACACTCTCCACTTGTTTACAGTGTTCTTAGCAACGTTTTATTAACATGAGAGTCTTTATAAACAGGAAAGGGCTTATGAACTCTCAGTATGTCGTGTCATGGCTTGTTATCCTTCTAATCTAATCTAGAACATCAGTCTTGATATATGTACATGAGAACAGGTCGCCTTCCAGGAGGCCACCATGTTTAAAGTGGTAGTCAAAACGGTTGCTGTTTTTAAATTAATTTTTTTTTAGCAAATCCAACATGTGCTTTATATTCTTTATATTGGACTGTTCCCATTAGGGGGCGCCACCTGCCCTGGCTTGATCTAACCACTTGCATGTCCTCCCTTGCTGCATCCATAACCCTGTCTTCGGCCTTCCGCTCCTCATCCTCCTGTCTTGCGCCTTCATCCTCAGCGTCCTTTGCTCATATGTATCATTATATTAATTTATTTCATGCCTGCATGTCCTCTTTAGGGCCAAGAGGGGGTGCCAGAGCCTATCCCAGTGGCCATTGGAGGAAAGGCGGAAGGCACCTTTGCACCCAGGAGTTGTTTATCTCTTGTTCATCAGCGCATTTTTGGATTGCGGGAGGAATCCAGCGCCACTGTGGGCATGGGGAGAACATGCAAAATTCACACCGAAAGATTCTTGCGCACTTACAGTCTGTGCAAACCCAGGAACCTGTTGCTGTGGGGAGAGCCTGCCACCTGAATCCCACTCACTGTATATGAATGTTGAAGGACATGCTGTATTTTTTTTGCTGTGTGGGCGTGTCATATGAACAGTCAAGTTGACCTCTAGTGGACGGACTATGCATTGCCGTTTGTAGGTCTTCTCATCTTCTGATCTTTATTATTACTGATTTGTTAATTTATGCTTGGTTCCTTAAAAAGTTTGGACTCCGCCCTCCTCTGGCTTCATGTTTTATTTCCTCCACTTACCATATAGATGGACTTTGTAGTTTTTCATTTACAGACTGTAGTCCATGTGTGTTCTGTGTTGTTGTTCGTCCCCTGATGGTTCTCTGTTCTCTATTGGTCAGGAGCATCACAGTAACAGGTATCATTTGGGTGGTGGATTGTTTATTGTCAGTTCTGCAGTGACACTGATGTGGTTAGTGCAGCGGTGGTTTTAACAGTATGTGGAACCGAGAACATGGACACTAGTTGGAGCTTAAAGGTGGCGTGTCTAAACTTTTGGATTAACTTTAGAACTCATGCAACCCTATCCCGACCTGGATCCATCAGCAAATTTGGCTGCAGTTGGGCTCGTTTTGACTGTATGTAACGTTCCCCTCACTGCTAGAACTGGAACATCATCATCATCGTAATAAACTTCAGCTCTCCATTTGAACATATGAAATATGTCACAGGGTCTCAGGATGGGTTCCTGCCAGAACCGCTGGGCTCTAGGCCATTCAAAATAAAAACCTAAAACCAGCGACGCTTTTTCCCCCTCTCTTTCCGGTTCAGCGTGTCGATCTCATCCAGTTTGAGCCGGTTTCCTCACCTCGTGGAGTTTGTGCAGTCAGAGAATGAACAGTGATGCAGCCATCTGTCTTAATCCATCCTTTGTTTGGATGGAAAGGGCATTATGTTCACACGTGATGGATGGCGGGTGGAAAAGGACACAGTAGCTGGAGGTCTGTGACGGCTTCTTGTCAGCGCGGATCAAAGGTTAAAATACGAGAGAGTGCGGAATTCTCCGAGCAGCAGAATGAATTGTGGGGGTTTTGGCAGGAGACGGGCGGGTGGGTGGTTTGTGTGAGTTTTAAAATGGAGTATAGTTTTGATTAAACGTCCTTTTATTTATTCATTCATTCATTATCTCCCGCTTCATCCTCTATTAGGGTCGTGGTGGGGTTCCCCATGCCCATCCAGGGGAGAACATCTCGGGCGCTGGGCAGATAGACCCAGGACAGGGCGCCAATCCATCGCTGGGCACACACTCACTCACACAGACACACTCTATATGGGGCAATTTTGAGAATTCAATTCACTTGATCCATGTTTTTGGACTGTGGGAGGAAACCGGAGAACCCGGAGGAAACCCACGCGGACACGGGGAGAACATGGAAACTCCACCCAGATGGGGATTCGAACCGGGAATCCCTAGTGCTGAGAGGCGAACGTGCTAAACCACTAAGCCACCGTGCCGCCTATCCTTTTATTTATTTATCTGTTTAATTATAAGGTTGCATTGATCTTACAGCTTCATTTTCATTCATTCATTATCTTCCGCTTTATCCTCTATCAGGGTCGCGGTGGGGTTCCCCATGCCCATCCAGGGGAGAACGTTTCGGGCGCTGGGCAGACACACCCAGGACAGGGCGCCAATCTATCGCTGGGCACACACTCACTCACACTCTATAAGGGGCAATTTGGAGAACTCAATTGACTTGATCCATGTTTTTGGACTGTGGGAGGAAACCGGAGAACCCGGAGGAAACCCACACGGACACGGGGAGAACATGGAAACTCCACCCAGATGGGGATTCGAACCGGGAATCCCTAGAGCTGAGAGGAGAACATGCTAAACCACTAAGCCACCTGATGTTACAGCTTATTTGGGATTTTTATCTTGTTTTTTTTTTTCGGAGGGGTTTCAGGAGATGATGACACGAGGGGCAAAACTTACAAATAAGCAGCTGAAGTGCAGTAGGTTCATCAGAATGTCTTTATTCGGCAATCTTATCTCATCCAAAGTGATTTATAAGTGTCCTGACTTGATGGTTGGGGTCAGGACACAGGGTCAGTCATGATACAACCCCCCCCCAGAGCAGTAAGGGTTAAGGGTCCTGCTCAGGAACCCGCACTGGTAACTTTAGTGGACCTTGGATTTGAACCCACAACCTTCAGACTGTTCAACACACTCACCAACCAGCTGTCATCATCATAACCACATGAGTTTTCAGGGGGGGGTGTTTCAGGCATGGGGTTGATGGACCCAGGACAGGGCGCCAATCTACCACTAGACACATACTCACACACACACACACACACACACACACACACACACACACACACTATATAGGGGCATTTTCCAACCATCCATCCATTATCTTCTGCTTTATCCTCTATTAGGTTCGCGGGAGGGTTCCCCATGCCGAGAACGTCTTGGGCGCTGGGCAGATACACCCAGGACAGGGTGCCAATCCATCATTGGGCACACAAACACACTCTATATGGGGCAATTTGGAGAATTTAGTTGACCTTGAACCATGTTTTTGGACTGTGGGAGGAAACCGCAGAACCCGGAGGAAACCCACGCAGACACGGGTGAACATGAAAACTCCACCCAGATTGCGATTCGAACCGGGAAACCCTGTCGCTGAGAGGCGAACCTGCTAACCATCAAACCACCGTGCTGCATAGGGGCATTTTAAAGCACTCAATTCACCTTGAATCCATGTGTTTGAACTTTTGGACCAGAGAAAACCTATGCACACACGGGGAGAACATGGAAACTCCACCATGTTCCAGGTACTGCAGGTAGACGTGCTTAATAAGCCTCCATGCCACCCCGCACATACTAGATAGGTGCAATTTAGAGCAGCTAATTCACCTTGAATCCAAGTTTTTGTACACAGAGAACACCCAGATTGGGATTCGAACCCGAGAGTCAGGTGTGCTAACCCCTACCCCTCTGTTTTGTCATCGGGGCATTCTGAAGAATAAAGGGTGTTTATAAGCGCTGAGGGGACGTAGTCGGCGTCTCTGTCCTGCTCTGTGTGTAAGTCACTGCCGGCTGCTCTGAAGCTGAAAAGTGAAGACAAACCGTCCGTCCACATCTGTCCTTCACCTCGGCCGCTCGGCGTCGGCTCCTTTTATGTGTTCATCAGTGGAGTTCAATAGCCAATAAAGTTGGGCTGGAGGTGTTTATGTGGTTCACACTCTCCTCGTTCCTCCTACGCAACGTTATTCACACACTATTTTTAAAACGCCATCATCACACACGCATTTAAACGACCGGCCTGGTGAAAGATAATGAGACGGTATTAAAACGAACATCCCACCATTTCATCCTTCCTTCGGAGCACGCCAGGCTATTTCTGCACCTCACTTTTACCCAAAGTAAGCATCTGCACCAACCACACATCACTTAGTGCACGTCTGGGTTCTCTTAAAGTGCCATCATCTAATGTGTGTGTGTGTGTGTGTGTGTATATATATATATATATATAGATAGATAGATAGATAGATAGATAGATAGATGGCACTGTGGCTTAGTGGTTTAGCATGTTCTCCTCTCAGCACTAGGGATTCCCGGTTCGAATCCTCATCTGGGTGGAGTTTCCATGTTCTCCCCGTGTCTGTGTGGGTTTCCTCCGGGTTCTCCGGTTTCCTCCCACAGTCCAAAAACATGGATCAAGTCAATTGAGTTCTCCAAATTGCCCCATATAGAGTGTGTCTGTGTGAGTGAGTGTGTGTCCAGCGATAGATTGGCGCCCTGTCCTGGGTGTATCTGCAAAGCGCCCAAAACCTTCTCCCCTGGATGGGAATGGGGAACCCCCCCGCGACCCTAATATAGGATAAAGCGGAAGATAATGAATGAATGTGTGTGTATGTATATATATATACAGTCAAATGTATGGACACACTCTTTTCTGGCTCCCTTCTCTATTTCCTCCACTTACCATATAGATGGAGTTTGTAGTTTTACAATTACAGACTGTAGTCCATCTGTGTTCTTTGTTGTTAGTCCCGTTGGTTCTCTGGTCTCTGTTGGTTCTCAGGAGCATCACAGAACAGGTATCATTTGGGTGGTGGATTGTTTATTGTCAGTTCTGCAGTGACACTGATGTGGTGGTGGTGGGGGGGGGGGGGGGTTTAGTGCAGCAGTGCTGCTGGAGTTTCATTTAAACACCTCAGTGACACTGCTGGGATAGGCACCAAAATAATCCCTGCTCTGTGGTGGTACCATCAGGGTCCTGAGCATTAGAACAGAGAACACAGTATGTACTGTAGAACACAAACAGATGGACTACAGTCTGGAATTGTAGAACTACAAAGTCCATCCTTAGAGAAAGTGGAACTGAGAACATGGACAATAAGTGGAGCAAAAAAGTTTTGTCTCCATATAGATTCACTTTGTAGTTCTACAATTAGACCATTTGCCAACCTGTAGTCTCGTCCCCTTTAATCTGTTTTCTAATGGTCTGGACCATGACACACACACAAGAGGAGAACATGCTCAACTGCTGATTAGGCATGGCATCACATGCCTCCATACCAATCATCTGGACATCTTCATTTCTCCAGCAGGACGTTGTTATGGACCGGCGTCCTGTCCCTGTTTATACTTTCGGCTCTGGGTTCTGCTGTTATTTGTTTAGAGCCCACTATTTTTTGCCTTGTGGAATGCGGCTTTCTTCACCACATCCAGGGTATTGCCTGGAGTAAAGCCAGCTTCCATCTGGAGCTTATTGCAGCTGGCGCTACACAATGCACGGGTGAAAAAAACAAAAAAAACACACACACACAGCACAGGGGTTTGTTTGTATACCAGAGAGGAAGGAACGCGGCTTGTTTGTGTTAGCGTTTTGTAATATTCAGATTTCTCCCAAAAACCGTTTCCACTCGGCCCATCCAGCCCCGACGCCGAGGTGCGCCCGTCAGCATCGGCGCCCCGTCACAGGTGGGCCGTGGGATCCTCTTAGAGCTGGGCTTCCTGTCGGCGGGTAGACGTATGAGAATGTCATCCCGCCTTTATGCCATCACAACCCTGCAGCCTAATAAGCCACAGCGGCTGAGCTGATTCGTTTCAGATGCGAGAGCCGAAATCTGGCTGTGGGTCTAATGTCAGGGTTCCGAGCAGGCGCTCTGAAAGAGGGTCTGTGCCGTTCGGCTTTTGCCAATGATTCGCTAATAAAAACCTCATGCTCCCGCGAAACAAAGTAAAAAAAAAAAAAAAGGCTTCGCTTTCTTTTTCTTTCTGTTTTTTTATTTTCTATTGAAACCTGTGCATGTGAAGGCATATGGCTTTCTGAATGGCAGCGTATTGTACGCTTTGAAGTGGGAAATGTCTGAAGCGAAACGAGCTTAAAGCAGTTGCAATTAATAATAAAAAAAAAAAAAAGCCCAGACCAAAGGGAATAAAGGGTTCTTTGCTTTTAAGGAAGGTTTTACTGCGGCTGAATACGGTTCTTAAGAGAAGTGTTTCTTGTTACTTCGACTTTAATGCTCTGTGGACAGAACGAAACGACAGATATGGAAAAGTGCATACTCAGGATTATAGTTGATTGCAATGAAGGAACTACAAAGACTAGTTTAATAAAACAGTGAAGGACTTTGAGGTTCTTACTGTTACCATTCCCCTCCTTGTTTCACCAACAAACCCAGTTAAAAAGAAAGTTTTTGGGTCGTTTTTGCTCGTTCCCGCTGTGGCCTCGACTCGCGCAAACCAGCTGGACTGTAGGATTGCGCTCTACAACGTGTCTACAAAGCCGTTCTGTTGTAGCTCATAGAGAATTAGGCCTGGGATAGTCCTGCTGAAATAAACGTGGAGTGCCTGAGGAAGTACAGGGGCTTATCTCATCTCTTTATCTTTTCATAATCCTCTACAAGGGACTAGGGTCATGGGGCAGTTCCCAATGCCCATTCAAGGGAGAATGTTTCGGGCTCTGGGCAGATAGGGCACCAGTGTTACGCTGGGCACACTCACTCACACACAAACATACAGACACATGTACACTATACGGGGGTGATTTAGAGCAGCCAATTCACCTTGAATCCATGTTTTTGGACTGTGGGAGGAAACCAGATGACCCAGAGAAAGTCCAAGGTGACTTGGGGAGAACATGTAACCTCCACCCAGATCCTGGAGCCATAGCTCTGTGAGGACAGGCTGTTAAAAGCAGTTTATCTGTCTTCAAAATATAAGCCTTTGCGTCAATGGCACCTCAATATGTTTCAGATACCCGCCTCTGAGCTGGGTGCATTACAGATGCTGGTTTTTGGACTTTATATTTGGTAACATGGAGCCTTTTGACAATAGTTTTTTTTTGGTGGAACTTGCCAGCATCACTGTTGTTGCTGCCCGGCCACTCAGGGAGGATGGGTCTTGGTCCTCCTACGGAGTCTTGGTCCTCCCAAGGTTTCTTCCTTAAAATAACAACGTAACAGGGAGTTTTTTCCTTGCCACTGTCGCTTCTGCTTGCTCTTTGGGGGTTAAATGGCTTTTCATTCTGTAAAGCTGCTTTGTGACAATGTACGGTTGTAAAAAGCGCTATATGAATAAATAACTTGAACTTGATCAGTGCACACAATGACTATACAACTTCCACTTTGAACGTCAGCGCTTTCATGGTGTGGAAATCTTGTGGACTGTGCTGAGTGGAAATCATTTCCCACAGTAATCCCAAGCCCATGATGCTGTAACATCATGTCCATCATGGTAACATCACCACCCATACTCGATGGTCCCATTATATTTTAAACCCGATTCATTAAAATAGTTTGAATGGACTCAGTGGGTCCAGTCTAGTGGTTTCCACGGCAGCCACCGTTCTGCTCGCCTTTGCTTTAATTTTCAAGAGGAGGATAAACCATGCGGGGCAGTAGATTAGAAAACCACTGGTCTGGTTCTGACCCAAAACCTCACTGAAGACCATTGTGGGACGTTATCATTAAAAGCATCGATCCTGAGTCTTGTTCCTGACCTAAACATCACTTCCCCGACGGTTTATATGCAAACGACTATTGATACGCTCCATGGTCTGCTAAAAAGCCTTCCTCGATTTGTAAAGACTCTTAATCCTTCCAATGTTAATGTTTCGTACAGTAGGCAATTTACACAGGTTTTTATTCCCCGTAATAGCAAAATTATCACATTTGCATCCAACTTGATCACTCGATCAACCCCTCTACCCGTGTATGCGTTGCAGAGTGGTGTCAGGGACAATTACCCAGCATTCTCTTGGTCATGGCTGTTGCTCCTACCCCCAGTTTACAAATAACCAACTGGCTACATGTGTGATGATTTAGATAGCCCTGTACTTTGGGCCCAGAGCCTGAAATCTGGGCCCCACCCGCGACCCTAGATTAAGCGGAAGGTGATGGATGGATGGATGCATACTTGAGGCCGAGTTGTGATGTGGTTATGACATCATCTTTTTTTTTTTTTTTTTTGGATGGTGGTAAAACCTAGGATTCTTAATTGTATAATGCCAGTTAGGGGGGCGGCACAGTGGCTTAGTGGTCAGCACATCTGCCTCTCAGTGCTGAGGATCCAGGTTTGAATCCCAATCTGGGTGGACTTTCCATGTTCTCTCTGTGTCTGTGTGGTTTTCCTCCCACAGTCCAAAAAACGTGGATTCAAGGTTAAATTGGCTGCTCTAAATTGGACCTATTTATTGTTAGTTAGGAATAGCACCCTGTCCTGTATGTATCTATCCAGCACCCAAAACGTTCTCCACTGTGTTGACATGGAGAATTCCTTCCGAGACTCTAGTCCAGGATTATTGAAAAATATTGAGCTGAGACTTATAGATATTCCAAAAAGGAGCGGTAGCTCAGTGGTCAGGGTGTTGGGCTATCAATCTGAAGGTTGGTGGTTCCAAGCCCAGGTCCACTGAAGTTACAGTGTGGGTCCTTGAGCAAGACCCTTAACCCTCATTGCTCCAGGGATGTTGTGATTAACCCTGTGCTCACATTGTAAGTCGCTTTGGCATCTTAAAAGCTTCTGGTAAATAACCAAATGTAAATGTAAAAATTGATGGTTGGGTTCGGCCAATAAGGGGTTAAGAGTGTTTCTTGAGTGACCGCATTGGTTTCCCCTTACCCCTGAGCTATCCTGCCACCTGTAACCCCATGGATCTGGTGTTTTTGCCGCTGGTGAACATTATCTAGATCCAGAGGTCAATGTGAACTTTATCTTCTGGTTTAAATACCAACAGACTTTATAGACAATTAACCGAGAGCAGGGTTAAACTCCCACTCCAGACACTTTTTTACTTTTTTTTCTTGACTTTAATGGTAACCATTTTTCTAGCTTCGTGATCTCAAACGTGGTCACACGCATAATAAACTGCGAATAGATCATTCCACCGAAGAGAAGATAAAAACCGTACACGAGTTCAGAAGAAATGCACCGAGTCGCACCGCCAGCGCTTTCATCCGTCCCTTCCCCGGTGTCATACACAGAGCGAGAGCGACCGCAGCGAAAGGAATGACACTTTTTCTCGGCTAAGTGAGATTTATTTGGAAAACCAGCGAAACGTTCCACCATCCACATCCCCCATAATGAACCTCCGCTTTGCCAGAGCCTTCAGTAAACAGGTGGTTTGGTTTAGGAGTCAGCCATCAAGTCCCTCTTTCGTGTCTGTGGTCGTCGGGAGTCGGCGAGGGGAGCGCGGCGCTAAGGCTACGGGTCAGACTCATGAGCGGGGCAGGATGTCGGCCATGCCAAAGCTAACTCAGCGCCACCGCCGCCATCACGGGGGCAGAGTAGGAGTTTGGAAAACGGATGGGGGAAACTTGACTCACAGCAAACTGTTTATTTTGGGATTTTAAAGTGGAAGCGGCATCAGCCCCACGGCGGCGGCGGCGTTTCAGAATTATTAATTCGGCCGTTTTAAAGCCGAGGTGAGAGCTTTCGAAACGCGGCGCTTTAACTCGAGGCAGATGTTGGAAATGGGTCTCGGGGGCCTGCTTTGATTTTACAGGGGAGCCGGTTTGCGCTCGCGAGGCGATCGGGTGTTGAGTTCTGCTCCCAAATGTGAAGTGGTTCATCGAGAGGGGTGTTTGGATGAGACTTAAGACTTTTTAATACTCAGTCGTTCATTTTTTATTCGCTCATTGGGTTTGGCGTGGGTGGAGCCTTCTGTCAGCACTCATATGGAGATGATGGGGGGGGGGGGGGGGGGGGTCGACAGACTCCACCACAGTGAGCTGAAGGCTGGTTCAATACTTCGTCACCCTCTGGTGTTTGATGTGTAATTGCTTATTTAAAGCATCATCAAAGTGCTGCATATGTAAATATCATTAGGCTGCTATACACAGGACCAGTCAAAAGTTTGGCCACGCCTCCTTTTGGCTCCTTTCGATCAGTTATACTTAGATTTTGTAGTTCTACAATTCCAGACACTAGTCCATCTGTTTGTGGCACTCTGTTCTAATGGTCAGGACCCCTTTAGTAACAGAACAATGCACCCACCAAATAATCCCTGCTCTATTCCTATGCCAGCAGTGTCACTGAGGTGTTGCACAAAAACCCCGTCACTGCAGAACTGACAAACAATCCAACACCTAAACGATACCTGTTCTGTGATGCTCCTGACCAACAGAGAACAGAGAACCAACCGGGGACAAACAACAACGAACACAGATGGGCCACAGTCTGTAATTGTAGAACTACAAAGTCCATCTTTATGGTAAGTGAAGGAAATGGATAATTGAGCCTGAAGGGGGCGTGTCCGAACTTTGCACTGATACTGTACACTATGCACACGCCTCCATCCTCCCCCCCCCCCCTTCTTCTTCAGAAGCTTGGTCTTTGATGCAGACCTCATTATGATAAGTGAATCCTCCGGTGGCGGTGGCTTCAAAGAGCCACACGTCCCGCTGAAGAGCAGCCCCGCATTACGTAATGCCAATCTGAGGACGCCGCATCACTGGCACCAGAAACCTTGTGGGGAGGGTGGAGGGGGGGGGGGGGGGGGGGGGGGGGGGGGGGGGGGGGGAGTTGGTGAACGGAGAGGTAATTCAATCCCATTCTGGACTGATGCGTTCAAGTCATCCTGGTGATTTATGAGCCAAAGCCTGTAGTTCAGTGTTCTACCACGAGTTCTGTGAAAGGTGGAGTTTTGGTCACCCCGCTGCAGGTCACCTGTGGAACTGCGTACACACAAGTATTAGTGTGTTAGTGTTTAGGGAACCACATATGTCCTCATTCCAAATATATGTGGACACCTGAGCATCTCTATGAGCTAAATATGGTTATTATTATGGAGTTGGGTTAGAGGTCGGGTCTTGAGCTGTCGTTGATGGAGGAAAAAAAAAAAAGCTTTAGTTAGAATTTATACCCTGATTTGTATTAAAAAAAACACTATAAAAGCAAAATGAGGCTCTCAACCCCCCACTGTATACACAAGTATTAAGACATTTAAGGGATTAACTCTCCTGGTGCTGCTCCAAACTGTTATCAAGTCATATCAGGTTCCTTAAATGCAGCCTTAAGAGCCGGAATCTCCAGACTGCCGACTTCAAAGAGCCACGTTGTTTCGGGCGGCGCAGCAATCTGGTGATTTTCCTTTTCAAAACAGTGAAGGTATTTACATTTTGTCAGTTATCTGATTATTATAGGGGCTATTTCAGCTGAAATTGAAGCGAGGCCGTCATTTGAGAAACCTCCGATAGGCGCGGGTGGATGGGAGACCGTGGGGGGTGACTCAGTTCATGCATTGTGTGTTATCAGATGGCGCGGTGCATGTGCAGAAACGCCGCTCGGGGGCAGGTCGGGTTCTGGAGCACATGGAGGCGGCGAGAATGACAGGTTTGCAAGGACAGTGGACACATGGTCACGGCCACAGCGCGTGCGAATCGCTTTGCAGATCGGGTGCAGTGGTCAGCACACACACACCTGTCGGCGCAGGGGGTCCAGGTTCGAATCCCGATCTGGTTCCCATGTTCTCCCCGTGTCCGTCTGGGTTTTTTTTTTAAAGGTTCACCGGTTTCCTCCCACAATTCAAAAACGTGGATGCACTGTGAATTGCTTGCTCTAAATTGCCCCTATATAGTGAGTGTGTGCCCAGTGATTGATTGGTGCCCTGGATGAGCATAGGAACGTGCCCCCCCATGACTCTAGTAGAGGATTAAGCAGTAGATGATGGATGGATGAATACTTGGAACATAATAGAATTTAAGAACGTCTGTTTTAATTTATTACTATTATCTATGTATTTGAAGTGTTTCTATTTTGCCTCCTCTGCTTATACGCAGAGGAACCAGTCCTCAATGTTTAACCCAGAGCGGTGGGCCACCCTGTACATGGCACCTGGGGAACCATTGGGGGTAGGCGCCTTGCCCAAGGGCAATTCAGCCGTAGTACTTGGTTGGACCGGGTAGCAAACCACCCACATGATATCTGGTAATTCTGTGGGGGTCCCATGGACGACGGTCTGTAATTACAGAACTACAAAATCCATCAGTATGGTGGGTGGAGCTGATGTAATGGACATGGAGTGTAAAACTGTGCAGCAGCTCTACGACTCTACAGAGAACCTCTGTGATGTTCATTCATTCATTCATTATCTTCCACTTTATCCTATATTAGGATCGCGGGGGGTGGTTCCCCATGCCCATCCAGAGGAGAACGTTTCAGGCGCTGGGCAGATACACCCAGGACAGGGCGCCAATCCATCACTGAGCACACACTCACTCACACAGACACACTCTATATGGGGCAATTTGGAGAATTCAATTGACTTGATCCATGATTTTGGACTGTGGGAGGAAACCGGAGAACCCGGACGAAACCCACGCGGACACGGGGAGGACATGGAAACTCCACCCAGATGGGGATTCGAACCGGGAATCCCTAGCGCTGAGAGGAGAACGTGCTAAACCACTAAGCCACCGTGCCACCCTGCTTTAATTTATTAATTCATTCATTATCTTCTGCTTTATCCTCTATTAGGGTTCCCCATGCCCATCCAGGGGAGAACGTCTCGGGCGCTGGGCAGATACACCCAGGACAGGGCGCCAATCCATCGCTGGGCACACACTCACTCACACAGACACACTTTTTATGGGGCAATTTGGAGAACTCAATTGACTTGATCCATGTTTTTGGACTCTATTAGGACACACGGACACAGGGAGAACATGGAAACTCCACCCAGATGGGAATTCGAACCGGGAATCCCTAGCGCTGAGAGGAGAACATGCTAAACCACTGAGCCACCGTGCCGCCCTCTCTCTGTGATGTTTCTCAGCGTAAATCAACTCTTACGTTTATTATATTTTTTCTTACGGTGAACCTCGCACACCCCGTACCAGCAGCTACTTGTCTGCTCGTCTCGCTTCCGAGTTGTGAGGGCAAGCCGCGGGTGTGTTGACAGCGGTGCGGCGGCGGGGCAGATGCGTGGCGCTGTTATGTGCAGGTTGTATGATATTATGTTGTCAGTGGACGTGCTGCGACGCGTCAGGAATGCACCTGACTGACATGCGCTCACAGACTGCAGTGTATCAGCCAGAAATAACCCTTATGCCGCTTCGCATCACCCCACGTTAGGAGTACAATGGGGGGGGGGGGAGGGGAGGGAGGGGGGGGCAAGAGTCAAATCCAACATCTCATCGCATGCAGTCATGTAATAATAAAAAGGGAATTAAACACGCAATTGGCACGGCGGCTTAGTGGTTTGGCACGTTCTCCTCTCAGCGCTAGGGATTCCCGGTTCGAATCCCCATCTGGGTGGAGTTTCCATGTTCTCCCCGTGTCTGTGTGGGTTTCCTCCGGGTTCTCCGGTTTCCTCCCACAGTTCAAAAACATGGATCAAGTCAATTGAGTTCTCCAAATTGCCCCATATAGAGTGTGTCTGTGTGAGTGAGTGTGTGCCCAGCGATAGATTGGCGCCCTGTCCTGGGTATGTCTGCCCAGCGCCCGAGACGTTCTCCCCTGGATGGGCATGGGGAACCCCACCGCGACCCTAATAGAGGATAAATCGGAAGATAATTTTTTTTTACGGACCAGGCTTGCGACCTGAAGGTCCCTGGTTCGAGTCCCGGTCCCAACAAGGGACTGACTGAAGTGCCCTTGAGCAAGGCACCTAACCCCTGCTCCCAGGGCACCGTATACAGGGCTGTCCATCGCTCCAGACACGTGTGCTCACTTCTTCACTCAGTCTCTGTGTGTGTGTGTGTGTGTGTGTGTTGTGCACGGATGTGTTAGATGTGGAGGACACACTCCTCCGTGTGTAAGTGCAGAAGGCAAAGCAGATCAGCAGTTCATCTCGGATGAGTGTTGTTTCTTGTTTATTTTCCGAACCTGCTAAAGTAAACCTCCCACGTCCTGTCGACCAACTTCGTGAATCTGTGTAGTTGCTGTTAAGCCCCCCCCCCCCCCCCCTGAGATTTGGCTTGCACTTGCGCTTAGAGCTGTAGAGCCTCACCCACATAAAACATGCACTTTTTTTTTTTTTTTTTTAAAGCAACGGACTCCTCTGGCACGTGAAACTATAATACCTGCAAAGTCTCGTATTGTTCTCGAGGTTCCAAAGAAAAGAACAGAAAGCATGAGGATGAGTAACGAAATGAGGATGAAGGTTGAACGCATACCGACTCTGAAGAAGGTTCTTTAAACCCTTTCCACAACAGGTCTAAAGCACTCCGTCTCGGCGGCCACTTTATTAGATACACCTTCTTGTTTTCTTTCATTTTCATTATTAAGCGATCCGTTCCTACACTGTTGATGCTGCCCGGTCCCATGAGGAGGTCCAGTCCCCCACCGAGCCTCGGTCCTCACAAGGTTTTTTCCGGCGGCAGCAGCATGTTGGAGTTTTTCCTTGCCACCGTCGCTGCGGGGCTTTGGGTGGTGGATGAGTCTCAGCACGGCAGTGATGCTGATGTGAAGGTGCTGGTGTGATCAACAAGGTGAAGCACTACAGTGGACCAGTCCACGCTAAAAATCCTTCACCATCCAAGTAATAACTGCTCTGTGGGGGTCCAGATCATCAGAGGATGTTTCTAAAACTACAAAGTTCGTCGTATAAATGAAGGTGTATCTAATAAAGTGGCCAGTGCGTGTTCATTTTGGCAGACACGGTTATCTTCTCCATCCTGCCGTGGTTGTGGAGCACAGGCTTTCTCAACATGATCCAGCCAATTTCACCGACGAAGCCACTAATGATAGTCGTTCCGAGACAAAACACTGGAGCGTGTCTGGGTTTGTTCTCGCAAACACGAATTTTGGGATCTCTGGGAACTCCGGGCCGGTCTAATTATAGTCCCGGCGTTTTGAGCCACCATGTGGTTGTGTAGTTGGCAGCCACGGCGGCAATGACTGATTCTTCCTGAAGTTGTCAAATCTGCATCCGTGGGAAACGATTAGGATGTTCGCCTCGTGACGGCTTAACGTGTACCGGCAGCGCACTTTGCACAGTGTGTGTGTGTGTGTGTACGAATAAAGCACCCACCAAATCATCTCTGCTCTGTGGTGGTTCTATTGGGGTCCTGACCTTTAGAACAGAGTACACAGTATGTACTGTAGAACACACACAGATGGACTACAGTCTAGAATTGTAGAACTACAAAGTCCATCTTTACAGGAAGTGTAGGGGGGGGGGGGGGCGTGCACAACGTCTTCATGCCGGGTTGTTTGTGAAAACGCATTCGTCCACTAGATCCATGTCTTGAATTTGTCGATGCCCCGCAGTCGTCTGGAAATAATTAAGCGAGCGAAGCCGAAAGCGTTCCGTCTGCCAAACGCCGCGTCGACTGCGTGTTGCTCTCGAGTTGGCCGGCTGACGCATTTCACTGAAACCATACGCCGACACATGGAGGACATAAATTAGGCTGTTTTTTTTTCCTCTTTTATTTGGCCAGGAATGAATGTCTTAGTGAGGTTTCGCATGGCGACAACTGCAAAGGTTCAGATCGTTAGGTGGGTATTTTGATTAAACATTAATTACAATTTCCAGGCGGCACAGAGGCTCAGTGGTCAGCACGTTCGCCTCTCGGCACTAGGGATTCCCGGTTCGAGTTTCCATGTTCTCCCCGTGTCTGCATGGGTTTCCTCCGGGTTCACCGGTTTCCTCCCACAATCCAAAAACAAGGATCAAGTCAATTGAGTTCTCCAAATTGCACCATATAGAGTGTGTCTGTGTGAGTGAGTGTGTGCCCAGCGATGGATTGGCGCCCTGTCCTGGGTGTATCTGCCCAGCGCCCGAGACGTTCTCCCCTGGATGGGCATGGGGAACCCCACCGCCACCCTAATATAGGATAAAGCGGAAGATAATGAATGAATGAATGAGTAATTACAATTTTGGGGCGGCATTGTGGTTTAGTGGTTAGCACGTTCTCCTCTCAGCGCCATGTTCTCCCCGTGTCCGCGTGGGTTTCCTCCGGGTTCTCCGGTTTCCTCCGGGTTTCCTCCCACAGTCCAAAAACATGGATCAAGTCAATTGAGTTCTCCAAATTGCCCCATATAGAGTGTGTCTGTGTGAGTGAGTGTGTACCCAGCGATAGATTGGCGCCCTCTTCTGGGTGTAACTGCCCAGCGCCTGAAACGTTCTCCCCTGGATGGGCATGGGGAACCCCCCCCCCCCCCCCCGCGACCCTAATATAGGATAAAGCAGAAGATAATGAATGAATAAGTAATTACAATTTCAACAAAACTCTTATGATCTCAGTGACATGGCGTTGGATGTGTGTGACCCGGGTTCGATTCGTTCATCGATCCTGTCTGACTGCTGACAGCTACCGAGACGTGAGGTGAGGACGGCCGTTTGGTTGGTTGATGGTTTGGTTGATGGTCAGCGAGCGAGAGAAACGCGAGCATCCAGATCGCTTTTGTTCTGTTCTCAGAGCATGAACGTCCCCATCGCACGCTCTCTCCACGCCGTTCCCACTGAAGCGTTGGCGCTGTATCGCGTATCATGATTGATTATGATAATAGAAGCCTAATACTGTCTCGCGGCACAGGAAGTGCGATCTGGGCGCCGGCAGTGCTCTAAAGGACGTCTGCAAAAACATCGGCGCTGAATCACTGAGCCGACGGACGACCTCGGACACACCCTCTGTTTCCGTTCAAACGGCTCGGGGCCTTTCCTTTTTCGCGGGAGGCAAAGTTCACGCCGCTGCGCGTCTTCACGGATTCTCGCGCCGAGCCGCCGAGCCGCCGTCAAAAAGGGGATTTGAGGCTTTTCATTTCTGCACGCCCTCCCTCTTTTGAAAGTGTCCACCCGGGGCTATGGGATAAAGTCCCCCTATCATTTTACCGCCGCTGAACTCCGAGGCGGAGGCCCACACCCAGAGCCGTGAAGACGACGGGACGTTGCCGAGCCTGTCCCGGCCTGTGCCATCATAATCCTGCTAATTATCCGACTGCCACTGGATGTGAATCCAGCAGCATTAGAACTGTTTGTACATAAACTAAGTCCTCTATTATGGGGGATGTATTGAGTATTCCGTGCAACTGAATCAACTGAATCATGTGCCATAATGACTCTTTCAGTGTGGAGTCGCAGTCCCGGTGTAAATAGAAATAGTGTCATCATTACTGGATGAATAGTAATAGCGCCCACATTGACAGGTTTAATGGACGGGGCGGGTTTGAACCACCAACACGGATTGATGGCCCAACATCCTAAGCTCAGAGCAATCACCCCCATGCAAGGAACCCAATTTGGTTAGGGTTAGAGAACATAGTCAGTCTAGATCCAGCACTGCTGAAGCTTAAGGACCTACATTGGCAGGTTCATTGGACGGGGGTTTGAACCACCAACCATCAGACTGATATCCCAACACCCTAACCACTGAGCTGCCACACCCACACAAGGATCCCGACTTGATGGTTAGGGTTAGAGAACATGGTCAGTCCTGATCCAGCACTGCTGAAGCTTAAGGACCTACATTGGCAGGTTCATTGGACGGGGGTTTGAACCACCAACCATCAAACTGATAGCCCGACACCCTAACCAGTGAGCTGCCACACCCACACAAGGATCCCGACTTGATGGTTAGGGTTAGAGAACATGGTTCAAGTTCAAGTTAATTATTCCTAGAGCGCTTTTTACAACAGTACATTGTCACAAAGCATCTTTACAGAATGAAAAGCCTTTAAACCCCCAACGAGCAAGCCGAAGCGACAGTGGCAAGAAAAAACTCCCTTTTATGATGTTATTTAAGGAAGAAACCTTGAGAGGACCAAGACTCAGTGGGGGACTCGTCCTCCTTGAGTGGCCAGGCAGCAACAACAGTGTAGGACAGCCATGTTCAGATATTTAACAAATGGAAAAACTCTAACAACTGGAAAACCATTAAGGGGGTCCTGCAGGACCGCCAGTCCAATTAATATTCAGGTTCCAATTAATATTCAGGTTCCAGTCATGGTCAGTCCAGATCCAGCACTCCTGCAGCGGTTTGAACTGCCAACTTCACTCCGAGTACCGCTACTCTGCCCTATATGCTGATTTAACAACCCATTGTCATTCCAGGAGTCTAAAGGTATTTAGACGGACTTTCAGCCATTTCTCATTTGTAGACTAATGACCTATGAATGTCTTCCCAATGTTCTCATCGTTCTCCTTATGAGCATCTGTGCAGTCGCCTAAACCGAGCTCCCTGACGACAAAAAAGGGCCACCCGTTACGGAATCCCCGACCAACGGCGATTCCGCCTGACCGAGTCGGCGCTCCGAGCCACGTGCTCTTCCAGGGGTTCTGGCTTTGCATTGTTGTTAGAAACGAGCAGTTAATCACTAAAGCAGAATATGAAAATTCCCATGCAAATCGCAGCGTCGCCGCCGCATTGTTCGCAGCGGGCGTTATGGGCCCGCCTGTTTGCGCTCCCGACGGCGTGCGGCTTTCCCTTCTTTCTCTGGCCGCGCACGAGAACCTTCCCGGCTGTGGGAGCATCCGGAGAACCTCCCGGTGCTGAGAATGAAAAGGTGGGCCTCCAGCTGGTGGCATTATGAGGCAAAGCAAAGTCAACAGACCAAAGAGAAAGGGCAGTGTGGCAAAGGGGATTCAGAGAGTGACCCCCCGGCAGGTGTTTGTCAACAACGAGAGGGCAGACCACTGTATACAGCTTAACATTCGGTTTGAGAACGTCCCAGAAGAGTGCGAAGCTGCAGACGGGGGGGACCACCGTGGAACGTGATGTCCTAAAAGCTTCTGTTGGTGTGATGTGACGATGTCCCATGTGTCTCAGCTTGATGGCGTGCTACATATCCGTGTTCATGTTGCGTCAGCGACCTCACGGTGGGGTGACTCGATTGGGCCGTTCGAGGTTAAGTGGGGTCATGGGGAAGGTCCCTAAATGATTCGTTAGGCACGTGAAGCTCATATCCTTGTTTAACAGACCACAGCTTGCTGTTTACTACCTCGTTATGGAGCCTGGTTATTAGTATTGTGCGCGCGCCCCCACCCTCACCCCAAGTCTTTGTCGTTTCTCATTAACGACCTCGTGCGGTTCTTCGGAGGACCTCCTTGTGTTTGGGTTCTCATACGATAGAAGAACATTCCTCTCTGCTTCATTGTGCCACCCAGAATGCTCACATTGTTCTTGGCTCTGCTCGGCACCCCCCCACCCCCCACCCCGCGCTCAGCCGTAAATCTGCACTAACACATGGTGCTACACCTGGTGTGGGCAGAACATTAACCACCCCGAAATCCAGAGTCAGCGGTCGAGCCGGGGCTTTCACTTGATTTTAATAAATAACCAAAATGATTTACCTGTCTGTGTGCGTCATGTAAAGCATGGATTCATTTATTAAAGATAATCAGAAATGTGCAATCTCCATTTACATTTAGATTTAAATCAGGGAGCTGAAGAGAGAGTGTGTGTGTGTGTGTGTGTGTGTGTGTGTGTGTGTGTGTGTATATATATATGTGTATATAATGTGTGGGTATATGTATCTCTACGTATGTATGTGTATGTCTATATATGTTATGGTGTGTGTGGGTGTATATGTTTATATAATGTGCGTGTGTGTGTGTGTAGAACATGCTAAACCACGGTGGCTTAGTGGTTTAGCATGTTCTCCTCTCAACACTAGGGATTCCCGGTTCAAATCCCCATCTGGGTGGAGTTTCCATGTTCTCCCCGTGTCCGCGTGGGTTTCCTCCGGGTTCTCCGGTTTCCTCCCACAGTCCAAAAACATGGGTCAAGTCAATTGAGTTCTCCAAATTGCCCCATATAGAGTTTGTGTGAGTGAGTGTGTGTCCAGTGATAGATTGGTGCCCTGTCCTGGATGTATCTGCCCAGCGCCCAAAACTTTCTCCGGTGGATGGGCATGGGGAACCCCCCCCCACCCACACGCGACCCTAATAGAGGATAAAGCGGAAGATAATGAATGAATATATATATATATATATATATATATATATATATATATATATATATATATATATATATATATATATATATATCATTATTTGTGTGTGTGTGTGTGTGTGTGTGTGTGTGTGATGTAATAGTACTAAATAAAGTCTGGTTTGTGTTGTCCATGGTCCATGGTCATCTTTTCTAATCTCAGCAGAAGGAAACTCTGATCTGGTCGGCGGTAATCAGGCAGGCTGCAGATGTGGCGAGGCTGAGATTAGGTTGTAAACGGCGGACCGTTCCATTAAAACTCCTGGCAGGCGTTCACTTTCTATCCTCAGAGGATCAGCATCTGATTCACTGAATCGAACCCGTGTTACCAAACTGCTGCTCACTCATTCCAAAGGAATCTCGTCCTAGAAATGTTTGACCAAAGAGAGTGGAGATGAGTCAGTGTTAAATAAAGTTAAATAACGTGACTCAGCCGGCAGCACGCACCCGACTGAGAAGCAGCCATGCGCGCAGTCACCGGATGATGATCACAACCTCCTTAAACATCAGGGCAAATTATTATAGTCTCATGTGACCGTCTAATCTGACCGGGGTTATTGAGGAGGGTTATATTCAATCCACTGCTGCTGCTGTCACTACGGTTACTGCAGAATACCAGCACAGCTCGGTGTTATGTTGTTATATAGCTACAGATTCACATGAGGACAGAATGAAGTGCTACGACCTTGCAAAGCCCTTGAATATCAGAGTGGACCCTGGAAATTAACCAAGCATATAGCCATGACCATACAGCGATCAATAAATCGGATGGATCTGGGCAGTGGGCTGCACACACGTCTGAGAACATGGATCCTAATTACCCGACCTAAATACCTGAGCAGCCTCCGGCCATCTAACACGAATGACTCCGATCCATAATTTATTTTAGAACAGGAAGGGGTTTTCCCCAAACGTCACCAGTGTGTAATGTTTCTCTCTGATTCATTCTCTGATTTTCTATATTTGGGAGTCATTTGCGTAAACGATTCTTTTGAAGAGTTTTTAAAAGCTTTTGGCTTTGTTGACATGAATTTTGGGCAGTTGTACACTCGTGGTTAAGGAACCAGCCTTTAGACCTGGAGGTCCCCGGTTCGATTCCCAGTCCCACTAAGAACTATTGCTGAAGTGCCCTTGGGGAAGGCACCTAACCCCAATTACTCCCAGGGTGGTGTGTACAGGGATGTCTATTGCTTCATTAGTGTGTGTGTTTTTACTTACTTACACATAATCGATCGCACTCCGCAGCCAAAGTCATAGCGCCACCTGGCTCGTAAAGGGACGGCAAGTGACGTGCTGATTGGATTATTGCACATAACACCCAAAACACACCCATGAATCACGTTTTCATTGTGTGTATATATATATATATATATATATATATATATATATATATATATATATATATATCTCCATTATCTTCCGCTTTATTCAGTAGTGGGGTTGCGGGGGGGGTTCCCCATGCCCATCCAGGGGAGAATGTTTCGGGCGCTGGGCAGATACACCCAGGACAGGACGCCAATCTATCACTGGACACACACTCACTCACACAGACACACTCTATATGGGGCAACCCGGAGGAAATCCACGCGGACACGGGGAGAACATGGAAACTCCACCCAGATTGGGATTAGGGATTGGGAGCCACCGTGTCATATATATATATATATATATATATATATATATATATATATATATATATATATATATATATATATATGTGACACGGATGAATGAATATATATATATTCATTCATTATCTCCCGCTTTATCCTCTATTAGGGTCGCGGGGGGGGTGCCCATCCAGGGGAGAACGTCTCGGGCGCTGGGCAGATAGACCCAGGACAGAGCGCCAACCTATCGCTGGGCACACACTCACTCACACAGACACACTCTATATGGGGCAATTGACTTGGTCCATGTTTTTGGACTGTGGGAGGAAACCGGAAAACCCGGAGCAAACCCACGCAGACACGGGGCGAACATGGAAACTCCACCCAGATGGGGAATCGAAATGGGAATCCATAGCGCTGAGAGGAGAACATGCTAAACCACTAAGCCACCGTGCCGCCTATATATATATATATATATATATATATATATATATATATATATATATATATATATATATATATATATATATATATATATATATATATATATATATATATTACTACTGGATGCCATTCTTGTTCTTTGGGTTAAATTGAGTTAATAAGATCAAGGTGATTAGGACAGAAAAAGCCGAAATCCTACAGTAATGCCTTTCCCAGCTCCTCGGTCGCATATTGTTTTTGGAAACGCCGTGTGGACCATGGCTCTCCAGTCCCCTCACTTTTCAAACAATGTGTGTGCCGTTGATGAAAAGCAGTGCCTGGCACTCGCAAATCAAACGGCCCTGCGTGTGCCGTTCAGCATCAAAGAGCCAAATGAGAACTCCAGAAACCCACAGGGCCGTTTCGTGGCACTGGGTGCGGATCACAGGGTGGTAATGTGGTGGCCAGATGAAGCCACGCGGCGCAGAGAGATAATGCCTTCATGTGATCTGAAGTACGGACGCATTAAAACCGACAGCCGAACCCAGGCCTTCTTTCTTCCTCTGTATGATCCATCAAAGGCGTCGAGCTAATCTGCCCCAAATGGGACGCCGGCGTTGTTGTTTTTTTTTTATCCTGGTGCAGCTATGCAGTCCTTACATCCAGAACAGAACCTGAACGGTACATTAAAGTACACGCTGTCATCGTTTTAGCTCCATTCTGTCATCGTGGTAACGAATGCTACCCAACGCTGACCTCTCGAGTCTTTAGAATCTCAGCAGTGGGGTACTCGAACCCCCCCCAGGGGTTTGGGAAGGTTTTGACATTTTATTGGCTGTTTTTTTTATTGTCTGGTTTATGGCGGTTCCACCTCACCGAGGAGCTGATTCCCACTCCATGACATTCTCCACTGCAAAATGGTGAAACGATCTTCCCAACTCTGTCCGTAAGGCAGAATCACTAAGCAGTTTTAAGACACTACTGAAGACGCATCTCTTTAACAAATACCTGTTGTAGAGAAAAAAAAAAAAAAAAAAAAAAAGGGGGGGGGGGCACAGCATCCAATAGTTTGATGAATTTACAGTGTAGTTGGTTTTCTCCAGGGCGGCACGGTGGCTTAGTGGTTGGCATGTTCTCCTCTCAGCGCTAGGGATTCCCGGTTCGAATCCCCATCTGGGTGGAGTTTCCATGTTCTCCCCGTGTCTGCGTGGGTTTCCTCCGGGTTCTCCGGTTTCCTCCCACAGTCCAAAAACATGGATCAAGTCAATTGAGTTCTCCAAATTGCCCCATATAGAGTGTATCTGTGTGAGTGAGTGTGTGCCCAGTGATGGATTGGCGCCCTGTCCTGGGTGTATCTGCCCAGCACCCGAGACGTTCTCCCCTGGATGGGCATGGGGAACCCCACCGCGACCCTAATAGAGGCTAAAGCGGGAGATAATGAATGAATGAATGAATGAATGGTTTTCTCCATAACTTCTGACTCGATGTTCTCATTTGTAAGTCGCTTTGGATAAAAGCATCTGCTGAATGACTGAATGTAATATGTTTAGCAGGAGCGGCGCGGTGGCGTCGCAAGCAGCACATCCATCTCTCACCACAATCCCGATCTGGGTGGAATTTTGTTCTCCATTTCCACTTGGGTTTCTCCGGTGTTCTCCCACAGCACAGAAAACGGAGATTAAAATAGAATTCATGGGATTTGGAGGAAGATTACAGGGCAGACATCGTAGGCTTGTCGCTATTGGTCCCAACAAGTACTATGACTGAAGTGCCCTTGAGCGAGGCATCTAAGACCAACATGGGGCATTGTGTACAGGGCTGCCCACCGCTCCGGGCAAGTGTGCTCGATTCACTCAGTGCATATTAAAATGTAATATTTAGTTTTAAAATATCGCAGTGGACATTGATTTAAAACTGTAATGATTTTATGTTTTTATTTATTTAGTATTACATTTTAGTATTTGTTACTCGGTCTCGGTCCTAAGATCGGACTTTAACCTGATTGGTCAGCTGTTGAAGTGAGGGCAGCAGCACCTGCCACGACCCCAAAAGCACATGATAACGAATGGAAGTGTAAATAATAATAATACGTTGTATACGAAACTCATCAGTGGTTCATCTGCTCCACCCTCTAGATTTAATTCAGAGTCAGCACGGTTAATGCACGTCAGCCTTCAGTCCTTCAGCTGGGGTCAGAACGTGGGGTCGGACACGATGACCCCCCCCCCTTCCCCCCCGAAGAAAAGAAGGTTAAGGTGTTGGAGTGAAATACTTGTGTGTTGACGTCTGGCTTGGCTTTGCACATGTGCTGTTTTGTCTGCGCTGTGCAGGTTCGTAAACTCCCGCATCTCCCCCGCTGGGTGCATGCCGGTCCCCCGACGGCCTCTGATTCGCCGGGGAGGCGAGAGACGCG